>JAPQRP010000009.1:24095214-24115468 GCA_037367295.1 Apogon hyalosoma | reverse complement strand
ATATATCCCAACTTTAATGCAAACTTTGTTCCTGATATTTAATGTGAAACTAGAGTTCTGTAAAAGTATTAAAGGATCTTGTCTCCTTTATAATTATTTCTGACAGGATATTCCCCTGAAATGTACAGTGTTCAACACTTAATACTGACTTTAAAAACAAGTGAAAAAAAAAACTTCAAATGGGGGAAAAGCGTCAAACTATGTCATACTGTCCAGGTGTTTCTTTGTCCGTGTAGGCGTTTAGAGGCAGGTGAGTCCAGATTAGATTACCTGTAAGTAATTGACGTGCTGTGGTTCTGAAAAGGTTAATGAGGTAATTCAGCATGCAGACGGACACGGCACCAGCTTCTCTGCTGTGGGACATCAACACCAAACAGGTTGAGAGACTAATCCTGACCTGAGGCGATAGATGTCCAACAGATTTGTCATTCCCACAGATGGCTTGAAGAATACGCTTATCTCTTGGGTGAAAGGAAACATGGAGGATGGATTAGATTCATGCTGCATCTGATTTAGCCACACAGTATTTCAGAGCATCCACTGGGTCTGGACTCGCTATTGGCTGGTTCTCCCTTCTCTTCTCCTCGTGTCTTTTCCTTTTTCCTTCTGCCACGCTGAAATACACACAATCAGAGAAATCCTCCGCAGAATACCTCTAGCAGAAAAACCCTGTGGAGTTGCTGAGTGAATGTGTCCACTCAGGGAGAATCCAAGGATGGAGGGAATGAGATCATAAAGTAGGAGCGACAGACTAATGAAGGATAGAAATGACGAGCAGATGAGTTAGTGCTGGCTGACTTACTGTATGAACCGGTGTTCTGGTTTCGATTTCATGTATGATAAGGTTTTTTCAAGCACCATCATACTATAGAACATCTGTAATCCTTCTATGGGAAGCAAATTATATAATATTGTTCTCTGCTAGGAGCACTACACAGAGCTGTGCAGAGTGTATTAAACTGATATTGATTTTTTAGGAGGGTCTGTTTTAAGTGGCTAAGATACCGTTTTGGCTCCTGGTCATGTCCTCAGCAGTGTATCTATTTGCTTCCATGCCTCTTCTGCCATGTGCTTCTCCAAAACGGTGCCGATCCCCATTAAGCGTGGTCAGATATTTCAGTTGGCCGACTCCTCCCATTCTCTTATCTTCACAATTCCGTTTTCAAAGCCTTCCTCACTACACGAAACATCAGCAACCACTGGGCTAGATAGAACATTCATGCTAAAAATGGTAAGACTTGATAAAAAAATATATGTCTTTTTAAGTGACACTTTCTTTTAGCAGAGATTTAGTCATTTTAATACCATGGCTCGCTTCCCCCACACATGTTCCAAAAATGTTTCCCCAAAAACAAGGTCTCTCCTGACACAATTTTGCTAAAGCATTGTCACTGCATCTTTGGCTTAGTGCCACCAAAGATTACTGTGATTTATTTAAAAAAAATGCAACCCAGCTAAAAACAAACTAGAGACTTTCCCCTTGTTCCAGGACTCACACAGTGCTAAAACAAAGTTCTGGTCCCATCAGTTTCTTCTAAACCCTGAATCGGGGAAGTGACTACTTTTGGTAATTTCCGCAAACATTAAATATGGGGCCAATCTCGTGCCTCAGTGAGGTCAAGAAGCACGTTGGTTTGTATAACACTATACAGATATTTTACACTGCAAAAATCTAAATCTTACCAAGAGTATTTTTCTCCCTTCTAGTCAAAATATCTCATCACACTTAAGATAAGGACTTATTTTTAGGCAACAGATCTTGAAAATCTTTTTTTTTTGCTTTTTGTTTTGCTTGAATTAAGCAAAAAATAAAAATAAAAAATCTGCCAGTGGAACAAGTGAAAAAGATCTTGGGAAGATTTATTGAAATAAGATTTTCCAGATCTATTGTCTAAAAATAAGTTCTTATATGTCACTGAAAAGTTACTCTTTAGGTGATTATGTCTTATTTTAAGTGGGATGAGACATTTTGACAAGAAATGAGAAAAATACACTTGGTAAGATTTATATTTTTTTCAAGTGTATAGAAATTTTGAAGTGGTAAATAGTGAATATGAGAGTTTTTTTTGTCAGATTATGAACTTATAGCTGTTGTTTTATTGCATGTGTTCATTTTTTTTAGCAAGTGCTGCTTGGATGTTTTATGGCAAGAGGAGGGAGACTGTTATCATGTCAGCCGACGACGAGGTAGATGACAATGTCCAATAACACGCTATGGTTGAAATTTTGAATTTCAGAGTATTTCAGCGAGTGCCCTATAAAGGGTTACTAAAACAAAAGCTTCCTCCAACATTGTTGTTTTTTTTTTTGTAACATTATGTTGTATATGAACAGAATAACAGTCCACCTTTGCAGAGGCACAGTCCTTGTGCAAACGGGAGCCTGAGGTTTAGGGCTGTTTCTGCCTGTAGTATCTGTAGATGAACTCACATCCCCTAAAGAAACCATATGCACAGGGATTATTTTATGGGTTTCATAAGTGCAGGGTCGTAACAGGAGCCAGATAAAGTGCTTAAGCGCAAAAGCTTACCCGCAAGGGGACAATGCCTGACACTCCCGACAACTGTGGGACATATAGGAATGTACGGCAGATGGAAAATATCTGACAGATACAAGGATACACTGTCTTTTTTCGACTGGCGTAAAGCTAAGTCAAATGCGTCTGTATATGAGCTGTACATATCTGCATCCCTTGATAAAGACTGCACATCTTTGATGAGGGGTTCTGTAGCAGAGATCCATAATGAAATCCATTCAGGTGTGTTTAATTTGCATGCCAAGAAAGCAGCTTCTGTCTGAAGATTATGTATTTGCTGACAGTGAGGAGGGGATCATTTCAGAGGCCACTGCTTACTGGTGTGGAAAATCACTGTTAGAAATTCCGCATCGAGAGGCAAAATAAACACATGGGCATCAATCCATTACATTTTCTTTGTGGGCATTTTTTCCCCCTCTCTCTCAGCGCTCAAATGGAGGTATCATTTTTCATAGCATGAGCGAATGTCTAATATTTTTCCTTTGCATATCATGCCTTCGGAGCACATCTGATTTCTGAGGAGAATTTGTCTCCTGTCTCTCTATCACTTCATCTGTGTCTGTCAGTATCTCCAGGGATCTTTTTTTTTCTAACTCCTCTAAATGGAAGAAATGAAGGTGATGATTGCTGTTATTTGTAGACAAGGACACACCCATGGGTGCATCACAGTTAAATGAAAGTAGAACTTTTTAATAGCATAAGAAATAAGACAGATTGGGGAAAAAAAAAAAAGAAAAACCTTTGAATTCATGATTAAAATGTTTCGCTGGCTTTGGATGACTTCTTTTTACTGTGTCTGCTTCAACTTTAAACTTCTGAATCTAATTTGATACAGTGTTGTGTGTTGACATTTTCACTCTAAAATTATATTGCATAAAAATATTTATTTGAACACAAACAACTGTTTTAAATGAATGCTTCAGTATGACAGAAAATCAAAGACAGTGATATCAAGTTTTTAGGGAAAAAAAAGAAAACAAGTGGTGCCAGGCACAACAAACCCCGCCCCTCACAATTATTGTAGCTGATTTTGTCAAGGATCCAGCTGATGTCATTATGTCTATGTATGTGCTGATGTCAGCATATCAGTTGCCTCTATATATGTGCCAAGTTTGAAGTAAATTGAAACAAAATTGATGTTTTTACAGACATCTGAAATTTCCCCCATTGTAAATAAATGGGAGAAAAAAAGATTTTAAGAATTCATAAAAAATGTGACCTTTGACCTACTTTTCCCAAAATGCAATCAAATCTATTCTGGATCACTGGCAATCTATAAACCCAATTTGGTAGGAATTCAACCAATAGTTTTGCTGCTAGAGTGTAAACAAACAAAGAAACATACAAACTGAACCAAAATCAGTAGCCCTTGCCTCCTCTTCGGGTAAAAAACTAAATATTTTTAATTATTCTGACACTATGCACTCACTCAGGTAATCCAGACATTCTAGGATTTTCATTCATTTTCCAGTTGTTTGACAATAGGGGCTGAAGCATCACACAGAAACATCCCATCCTTATACAATCACAACCGGTTTCAGAGGACCGACAGACCTTGACGTACATTCCCGGTAAATCCAGAGGGTTTAGGTCTGTCTCAGCGTTAGACGGTCATGTGATTACAGACTCAATCGTGGACGTTTTGAGCCCTTTACGACCATTTTCCATGAGTCGGCAGCTTCTGCAGACTTTATCAAAGGGAATCACACATAATTCATTAAAAAGTAAAACTCCCTGAAGCATTTAAATGATCTAAAAAACAAGGGATAGAGTGATTTACAAACAAATACTGTCAATAAGGATTTGAGATGGTTCATAGGAACACATTAGATCAGAGGAACAAATGGATGCTGGTGATTTTACAGAAAGTAGTAATCGCATTATTTGAGACATATTGAGTCCCAAACAAACATTTACAACGGGGACTTTTTTGTACCTAAAATAATGAATGAATTACGTATTTTAATTTCACTGTATTACATTTTAAAATGTAGCCTATGTCTTATGCCTATGAATTTTCTTGATAGGATTAATAGCATTTTTTTTCATGTCTTTACTACTGGTGTGTGTGTTGTCATAGTAACATGCAGGAAATGACTGTCCCATTCCTTTATGGCTTTTTTGAGTCTTTACAGACTGTCACACTCAGACACCAGGTAACGTCAGCAGAGTCTGAGAGGGTTTAGGGGATCAGTTTAGGGTTGAGATTGGGATTGGGCCACAGAAAGACTCCCCTCTTCTCAGTTCTCAGGCTGTAACTCCTTGGATGTTCACCTCAAAACAAGCACCTGAAGAGAGGGCATCTGAGGTAATGAATAGGAAACACCCTCACATGTACAGTTCATGTCATTCAGTTATATATGACATCATAGTATGACGTTACAGTGTGAACGGTATTATGAGCTCCACATTTTTATTATTCATTTATCTTCTGAACCCATTGTATCCTCACTAGGGTCATGGGGGGGTGCTTTGGAGTTGCGACCATTTCGTTGTATTCGATGAGGACACTCGAATTAAGTCATTTTTTTTTCATGTGCATTATTTTCTTATTTTTATTTTAATTCATATGTGTTAATTATTTATTATTTATGGGTGTTATTTTGACATTTTTATTTAATTCATATTTAAATCTATTATTTGTGTTTTTTTATATTTTAATTAGGGCTGTCAAACTTAACATGTTAACGCAGAGTAATCCATCATCATGATTAATCTGATTAAAAACTTTTAACACAGTTATCCTATCTGCAGCACAGAATGACTCTGAACGTCTCTGGCAACGCATTTGGGGCAGTTTGTCCGAGTAGAGTTACAGGCAGCAGAACCAACCAATAAAGATGGAAGACACTAAACAGCACGATGGCCCTCTGGATGGAAATATGGGGACAGAACCTGTTGCTACAATCTGGCTTATTTACAGCTGCAAGTGTTGTAGATGTCAATTAATATGCACTGTCCCTAATAAATAAATAAATAAATAAATAAATAAACCAAGATGGAACAGTTGTTTGAAGGTGCTTAATAAACACGTTAAGTGCGTACATATTCCCTTCTTCCTTGAGTCTGTTTGCTCATGCAAAACGAAACATAATTAGTATAGATTAAAAATGAATATTTAATTGTGATTAATCAAAATTAATCCACAGCAACCCTGTGATTAATCTGATTAAAATTTTTAATCATTTGCCACCACTAACTCTAATTAATATTCATGTCAATTATGTATTGTTTGTGTATGTGTTTTTATAAATTAATTTCATTGCTTTAAAAAAAGGGTCACTATAGGTTATGCACATTAAAGCTGTTAAATGGGCAGTATTTGTCATGTGAGATGTCTTTTAAGTGTATCATTTTAATTTTTTTTTAAAATCACTTAAAGTAATAGTATCGAGTATGGAATATAAGTGCCAACAAAGTAATCAGTATGGAATCATAAAGGTGTGGTATCGCCCCACACTAAATGAGGCTACTGTTCCCCACATCCGGCTCAGGTGTGAGTCATCAGGTGGCGACTTCCTCCGACTAAAGTCACACCGACGAAAAACATCCAAAACAGGAAACAGTTGAACAGTTGGATCTGTCGCACGTAACAGGCAAGAATGCTCTCACGACACAATAAACTGAAAAGATGCGATCTACTCACAGAATTTCACTCATTTTTATTTCTTCAACTAGTTTTTTAAAAGTATCTTAGGGTTTGTTCAAGATCCGCCTGCAGATTTATCAAGAACAGGACAGGAGCGTGTAAACGGAAGCACGGAAGCATCCAAGGCCGGCTGCATGCTAATTGTATTTTACTGTACACAGTTTAGTTTATGTTTGCAGTGTACTGTTTTATGAAGGTGAACTATCTACTTTGATCATCTGCACTATAGAAATGTCTGTGCAAGAAGCCCAGTAGGGACAGGAAGTGAGAATTACCTACAAATTCTTTGCACAGAACATCTTTCATGCTTCTCTTGACCTGTGTTAACTGCATTGTCCCTAAACAAATAAACACAGTCAAAGCTGCTCCGGCAGAATTTCCTGAGAGATTCCTTCCTTGACAGTTGTCATTAGTAGATCAGCTCATGTGTTCACCCCATAGCAATCTAACACTGCGGTATTTATTTAGATGGACTGTGTACCCAGCTATTCCTAAGAGTCACACCTCCTCATATCACCGTCCACAACTTTCATATAAGCTGTTTTCAGAATCAGGGATTTTCTGTTTGCAGTTCTTCAAAATTTACTGTAAGGAGCAGAGGAATTAAAAAAAAAAAAAAAAACATCTTGAGAGGCTGTTGAAACGCCATGAATATACTGTTCAATGTGGTGCCATCTACCGGAGCTGCTGCATCACAGGCTCAGAATATGTGTGTGCGTGCGTGTGTGTGTGTGTGTGTTGTAATGAGTTCCTTTTTCAGGCGTCTGGGAAACATTAGATTAACATTACATGGTGATGAGATGAGACAATATCAATACATTAGTCAATATTCTTACAGAAAATGAAGCCTTTTTGTCAGGCCTTTACACGCGCCTCATAACCAGCCACATGCTCCTGTTGACACGTATTATCAGACATATGCAGAGTGAAACGCGACAAGATCAGAGCGAATATTTTGCGTCAGTTCTTTTGTGCAGCATGTGAAAAGCTATATCTCTGCAGCTGCTGTTTCACATTCCTCCTCTCTCTGACGGACGATAACACATCCTAAACATTTCTCTACTTACACTATTAACTTACAACTACATTATCTCAACACGGACCTATTCTTTGGAACGCTTACAGGTCTTAAAAAGTCTTTAAAAGTTTCGAATTTATAAATCTGCATCTAATACCTTAAAAAAGTCTTTAACGTATTACATTTGATATGGTAGGTCTTAAGCCATGTTGCCATAAACTTGTTCACTGTATTATGTTTAATAGTGTCTGTTAAACGTCCAAACTGCAAAGAAAGTAACATTAGTTGACTCATTTCCACCCGTTCCAACCTGATAATTTCTACTGAAATTTGGAACCAAGCATCAATAACTTTGCAGCCCTGGTGAGAATTGACTCTGACCGGCGGAAAACAAGGCGTTGGAGTAAATAAATACATTTTCCTAAATTCCAGGAGTCACGAATTTTTACCATTATGGCCGTGAAACAGGCTGTGAAATGGGCATTAAATTCTGTTCTAAGTAGTCGAAAAAAGGTCTTAGGAGGAACCCTGGACTTAGTATTAAAATGTGTTCATAAGTCTAAGTAAATCTATGTGTTAAGTGTAGTTTATTTATTAGGGGTCATGTACAAAAGAGCATTCATGTCATAAGATGTAACCACCTGTCATAATCATAGATGTGTGCAGAGTTTATGGTACGATATTCAAAGAACATCTAAGGAACTTAATATTTTACAGACTGTTTGGCAATATTTATTATTGTGTCGCTGTTAGCTTTTGTATAATTTTAGTGAGATTAACACATACTTTATGCATTAGTCAATACTGAATAGTATTAAGAGTTCAACATTTTTCAACCTTCTGTGACTGAAGTGAAAACAATGCCCTGTTATTACCATAACAATGCTTATGTTAATACCAATTATTATAATCATTATTTATTCATTTATACTTTCCAGGGATATGATCCCATCAGCTGGTCATTAATTAAAGGGCTATTAAAGGTTATTTTTCTGTTATGGCCTACCTACTGTATATTATCCTGCTCACTGCTCAACTAATAAAAATCACTAAAATACTATGAATTTGATGATTTGAGAATGACTTGCTTGTTTCCATTAAATACAATAGTTTGTTAGTTTCTATATAGTTGGAGCTGCAAACATCATAAATTTGAACAACAGTTTATGCATTTTTGGTGCTGACAAAAGATTGCAATTTTTAATCAGATTAATCACAATGTTGCTGTGGATTAATTTTGATTAATCATGATTGAACAACATTCGATTTTAATCTATATTAATCATGTTTCATTTTGCATGAGCAAACAGACAACTGCAGTAGCAAGAGGCAGTGAAGCTGATTCCGTGTTTGTTGCTGCTGCGGCCCTAACGCGGCTGCGTGGAGCTCCGCTTCCCACAATACACTTCGCAACAAATTTCCAAAAATATCCCGGTGACCTGTGGCTCTGTAAACAAATGGACTGTTTATGGTGGAGTACACTTCGAAATTGTTCACCGTGAGGGAAGAGATCCAGGTGCGAAATCATGGAAAGACTTAAGGATTTGCGATACTTAGGCCACGGGTTTTACAGATTTAATGAAAAATTGGTGACGTACGTGTTTATTAAACACCTTCAACAGTTTCAACAAAACAACTTGAAACAAAACAACTGTTCCATCTTGTTTTTTTATTTTTGTCCTCATATTCCCATCCAGAGGCCATTTGCTCATGCGGGACGCTAACTCTACTTGGACAAACTGCCCTAAATGCATTAGCAGAGACATTCAGAATCATTCTGCGCTGCAGATGGGTTAATTGTGTTAAACATTTTTAATCAGATTAATCATGATGATGGAGTAATCCGCGTTAATGCGTTAATTTTGACAGCCCTACTAATTTTGTATCTATATGTAGAAATATTCTCATTGACCAAAGCAAAGCAGCGTTGTAATAATACATGTTATCTAATGTTTGTAACACAGTCCTCATATGGACTTAAAGCTGCAGTGCTTTTGATGTGATTAAAAAAAAAAAAAAAATCCCTGATTCCCATTGAAATTATCTGTATTATAGCATTTTATTTTAATTTCAGCTCCTGAAGCTTTTGGTGTCAGAAGTTAACATTTTCAGCTTAAATCCTAGCTTGGTTATAGATACCCACATAAAATGACATTAGATATTCAAGAAACACAAATACAATCCCCTTTATAATGGCCTGAACGTACAGCTATCTTTAATCTTTTGGTTTGTATCCAGACAAAAAAATTAAACAACAAAAGGAAAAGACATTTTTTCCCCTGATTTTATTTCCTGCAGCTTTAAATCGATCATTTTACTAAATTGCACACCTGATTTGCTTTACTATTGTTACGTGGGAATAATGTCTTTACTTTCCATAGACGTCTTCAATATTAACGACTAAAGCTGGTCCTTACAAAGACGTAAGACCACGCATGCAATCACTGAAAGGAGAAATCAAACAGTGGCATTTATATAAGTGTGTTTTCTTTACAGCAGTACGTCACATTAAAGCTGCCCTCCTGCATGCATACGCACATTCAGGGAAAAAAAAAGCAAAAAATAAATCCCAATATTTATCTCCGAAGCGTTACAGAATCTTACCACATTTGGACAAGTTCTCCGGTTGTATTCGGTGCGGAAAAACCCAATTGATGTTTGTTTGGTCACGTTCAGTTATCATAATTAAAGGTTAGCAGCTGATTAAACAAAGACTGGGGAGGTGGCTTTTTTTTCCCTAAACAAGCATGATTGATTTTTCCTATCTGCCCTCCAACGGCTGTGGCAAAAATTAATTTGACTTGAGAATGCCTGAGAAACAGATACAAGAGCAAAAAGAGAGCAACAGACGATACTAAACAGAGACAGAGGAAGCGTTCATCCATGGCCGACATGTGAAAGAGAAGCACCCTGTCTGACAGACCCTGAAAGCCACATACGTGTTTGATGAAGCTGACATGTGCAGACTTGCGGAAGAAAGGATTGAGGGGGGGAAACTGAGGTGTGGGAGTGAATCATGTTGTGCTTTTCGCAGAAGTCAAAGATTCCTGAGCAGGCTAGAATAGACAGTCGATAGTCATTGGCAGCATGGGGAAATGGATCTAAAATTAATTGTGTTCGTCGGAGGCTTTTTCCAAATATCCGGTCTCACTCCGGATGGTTGTGAAGACAAGTGTGTCACTGGTCAAGATCAGCGATCGATGCTCCGAGATGCTGTCGCTGTATTTTTTTCCATCCAGTTCACCAGTTAGTCATTTGATAAGCCGGTCACTGAAGATCTGTTTCACATGCCTTAGTAGGAGCAGTAAATCTCCCTTAATAAAACTGGAAATGTAGTGTGACCTCCTCCATTAGCTTAATTGTAGGGGGAGGAAAGGTTTATGGATGTTTCAAAAATGGTTCGATATATGTGCTAAGATCCAAGACTTTTCGCCTCCTGTGATCTGGAAGTCAGTTTAACCCACAAAGATCCGGTGTTGCTTCGGTGGCAGTTCACAAATTGAATTTTCTCTATATTTAACCTTTTTTAAGTGATTTATCGTGATTTATTATAATATTATCCTCTGTTGTTTACGTTTTTTTCAGTGTATTCTCCTATGTTTATTTCACTGATCATGTAGATTTTCATTAAATCTCAGAGTAAATTCCAATGTTATCATATCAAATGCAAAGAAAACTGAAGAAAGTGACTTTTTCATTAAAATCTATCATTAACTGAACATAAACCCAGCGTCTCCATCCACTGTCATTGATCCGATTCCATGGGTTTTACTGGTGAATCAATGTTGTAGAAGATGACGGTGTTTCCACGGTAACTACGAGGCCTCTGGACATCTATTGACCATGAAAAGATGAGAAACTGCGTTTACACCAATTATTTACATGTATTGTTAGGATTATTGGATCAACAGGTATTAAACATTATAGATCAGTAGTTAGTTTGGGTCACTAGTGGCTGTTTGGGTTTTTATGGGTTAATGAAAAGAGGAAACAGACCCACGGTTCAGTTTCTGAGCAATCACGGGAGTCTATCGCAGCAAGAAGTAAAGACAAAGGAAGACGGTGAAGTTAGCTACGTTAGCAAAGTGCTATGTCTACGGTTCAGCCAAGTGATAACAAACCAATGTGAGAAAAACACATGAATTGCAGAAACTTTTAATTCGTTTTCCGCAAGGACAGAAGACAAATTATCTTGCAATGCTCTGTTTATTCATTTTTCTCCATTAAAAAAGAAAAAGGCTACCTGCCAATATCAGACTCATTTCACAAAAAAAGAGCACAGTGCTTTCCACTGAATGTCTGGCTAATGGTGAAGAACCTTCGTTTGTAAAAAGACATTTAAAAAGTTGCAGGATTTCTGGTTTAATCACATAAATATGGCTTATGGGGGGGGGGGGGTGGGGCTGCTAACCTGTGAATATCCCTAACAGTTAAAGAAAGCTAAACCAGTATAAGGGCCGAGGGCAGACACATAGTAATGCTCTATAGGCTTAGACTGGGAGACTCATCATGATACACGGCGCTCCCCTCTGCTCCTCTGCTCTGACCTCCTCTCTCCTCCTCTTCTCCTCTGTTCAAACCCCAGCAAATACATGTTACCGACGCTTACTCTGTGCTTTATGTCGTCACGGGTTCTCCCTGGATCAGCTCTGGTCCTGCCCCTCTACCGCCTCCATCACCATTATTCACGAGGTAAGTCTTTGCTTCTTTCTGTCCCTTCTCAAACTGCGTATTATGAGTTGATATATATATGTACGTTTATGTTAAATGTATTGTATTTTTTATTCCCTGTGCAGGTCCACAATCATATGCTGTATTCTGACGATACTGCTCATCTGAAAGGAATCTCATGGATTCAAGCACTGATTTTAAATGAACCTTTTTGTCCGTTTGTTTGATAGTTTTGTTTTTTTTTAGTTCTATTTTGTATATATAGCCTGTAAAAATATCAATAAATATGTTACTGGAAAAAAAAAGCATTTCATTACTTTTTTCTGATTAATGACTGTTGATGGGTGCATATGTAATTGATTTCTTGCTTTTATTGTTGTTGTTGTTTTTTTTACTTCAAAGTTTGAGACAAATAAATCAAACTAAACTAAACACGTATCCATACAGTTGTGATAGAGTTTATTATGTAGTTCCATAGATGGTAGAGGTTTCTATTATTTGTACTAACAGCTGCAGTAGTAGTACATCCACTGTTAACACTGGTACTTGTAGTAGTGGTATTAACAGTTATGGACATTTGTTCTATTAGTAATCAGGGTTCCTACAGGTTTCTACAAGTTAACTTTAAGACTTTTTAACCCTTTAAACCCTACGCCTAAAATGGTCTGTCTGGACTTTTTTTTTTTAATCATTTTGACTAATTAAAAGGTTAGAAAATATGCTGTTAGTGAGTCTGTTTTCCCATTTTCCCAGAGCACTTTTCCCTGATTTTTCAAAATCTAGCAATCATTTACAATTTATTACATGTTACAATATTGCTAAAATGGCTTCTTCTCCAGCTTCTAGTACAGGCATGAGTGAAATGACTGTAATGACCCAATAAAACCTATTAAGCTCAATGTCTCAGGTTTCAGAAACCGTTAGATTTTTTTTCCAATTGCACAAATAATAAAAGAGTTACAGCCATTTAAACTGCATATGTGCAGGGTGTGTCAGCGATGACACATTGGATTTTAAGGAGTTACGACCTTTTGAAGACCACTTAGAACAGAATTTAATGCCCATTTCACATCCTATTTCATGGTCATACTGGCAAAACATTTGTGACTCCTAGAATTTAGGAAAATGTATTTAATGGCATCAGCAGAGATTGAATATTACATACATACTGTCCACAGAACTGAATGTTCTTTGATCATTTCTCACCAGGGGCTGCAAAGATAGCAATAATTGGTTCCTAATTTCAGTATAAATTGTTGGGTAAATATGTGGGGGTGCGATCGGTAAGTAACGTAACTTGTGTTTGCGTAAAGCAAAACTGAAACTTTACATGCTTTCCTGATTTCTACAGCGGATCTTGCATGATCTTGTTCACTACTTCTAACCTGTATCCACTGGGCCCACTCCGCTGCTCTGTGGGACCCCAACAAATACTGGGCCCAATGAATTTGTCATGTTTACCCCCCCCCCCGCGCAGAAAGTCAGTATAGCAAATATAGTGATGCCAGAGGAGGTTTTACTAATGTGGATTCTAATGTTGAGGTAGTTATCATAAATATGTGGGTAGTTTTTCACTAACTCACACAGTCGCTCTTAGAAAAGTATCGCTATTTATGGCAATTACTCTGTTCAAATCTTAACACTGCCTCCACGGTTCCTGGTGGTACTGCTCCGTATTCTCCGTCTGGGTTCGCATCTGCAAAACTGACAGAATTCTGCATGTAAAGTATGCAGAGGACGGACAGAACGATCCGTCCGTATCCGTCTACGTCTTTAACGTAGAGCATAAATGAGCCCGAGACGAGAAGTAGTTTATGGCAACAAAGCTTAAGATTGTATCATATCAAACTGAATACTCTTTAAATACTTTAAGGTATTAAACGCAGATTTGTAACTTCAAGACTTTTTAAGACCCCACAGAAACCCTGGTAATTATACGAGCACCAGTTGGTTTAGTTTTTAACAGTTGTAGTGCAGTTTGCAGTGCATCCGTGTGGAACATAAATACATTTGATTTGATTTGTAACCAACAGCTGGAATAAACCCTTTATTAGGCAAGTGACTATTTTTGGTAATTTCCTCAAACATTAAATATGGGCCAGTCCTGTGCCTCAGTGAGGTCCAGAAGCATGTTGGTTTTTATAACACTGAGCAGTGATTCAGTGAGATTTTATGGACATTTTGAAGCTGCGAATAGTCAACATGAGTGATTTTTGTCAGTTGTTTTATTACACGCATTTACTTTTTCGCAAGTGCTGCTCAGATGTTTTAAGGTAAGAGGTGATAGATGACTATGTCTAATAACACACTAAGGTTGAAATTTGGGATTTCAGAGTATTTCAATAAGTGCCCTATAAAGGGTTAAGTAACATGTGGCTCTGTTCACTTTTCTCCAGCCCTGTCCTTTTGTGCTCTGCTTCTGTACATCAGTGAATTGTAATCATTCATCTGTTTGTGCCCAATGATCACGGAAAATAACACAGAGTCCCGAGTGGGCGTGTCGGAGATGCTGTCAGGTCAAGTTGTACTAACAAACCTTACGGGTGTCAGCGAATGTATGGGTGTAACATATGTCCCCTCACAAATTGTGGTTTATTTATCAATTACTTTTTTCATTAAGCTGTAACTAACTGTAACTAAGCTGTGTTAGTGGAGTCGGCTGCTGGGTTGAAAACAGCCTCCGTTCACACTGACGCACCGACTGTTGAAAGAAATCCAAGTTGTCTCATCGTCCCCATCACCAGCGAAAGACCATTCACCACAAAAAGTTAGATTTTTGTTTTTATGCCAGGATCCTCTCAGGGCTAATGTGCTTTTATCAAACTAATGTCATGGTAATTTGTCACTCCAGTTGAAACATTTCACAGGGACACACACAGCAATCTCATCCTTTCATTGACTCGTGCCACACAATAAAAAAAATTCAGCACACTATTATACATCCGGTGTGTCACTCCACTTATTCATCCTTTATAAATTTGTCTGCCACTAACAAAAGGTGATGCTGAATCACTTCCTTAGCACACAAAAAAAAAAAAAACGGCTTTGGGTTTCTGCTGTTGACAGCGTTCTGTGTATTGTAAAAGTATAACTTTAAAGCTCCAAAGCCCTGGAGATAGAGGCAGAACATTGATACATTATTCATATACGTTGCCCTCATACAACGCAAGGATCTTGACAGCACAAAGCATGTCGCTACATTGAACAAAGCATGCTCAAGAATATTCTGTAGGATGCAATTTAAAATTCTTTCATGTACTGGTCCTGATTCCTCCTGTGGTATAGCAAATATTTATGCTTTCCTCTGGGCGCCAGTTTTTACCTGCATCTCAATGTAAACTTATTGTGTTCAGATCAAATTAGTGGAAAATATTCAAATTAGTGATGTGACTTTGTTTTATTGGCTAATTACCAATCAATTATAGAGCAAAACATAAACCCCAGGTGTGATTAAATGCCAAATTAGCTGCCTATTAACAACCAATCACAAGGTAGGAAATCAAAGTGATTGACAAATGAACCTGCAGTCAGTGTAAACAATCTATTCACAGCGAACATCCAACCTGCTCTATACATGGGAACAAGCCCCTGAGGTTTATCGTGCAGCACATTGATTCAGTATGAATGATCTTTTTTAGAACTTTCAGCATTAAAACCTATATTTCTGGTTTCCTAGATGGTAAAACCGTGGGGTATGAAAGCGCTCCTGTTACAAAATCAGAGCGGGCTGTCCAACACCCGTAAGGATTATTCGACAGTGCATGGTAGTCTAAAGCAAGACAGGAACAGAGAAGACTAAAAAAATAATAATAATAATAACAAAACACACACGTCGCAGCAGGAGGCACAGGATTTGAACCAGTACAAAATGACGAGGATCCTGATGCTTCCAGCATCGCATCCAATGACAGCTGAGCCCACAGGGAAAGGCCATGAAAGCAGCTGCACAGCCGTGTGATGCTGAGTTTGAAAGTCAGCTTTGATAGCCCAAATCCCCCCAAAATATAAAAATACTACCAGAAGTTTAATTTGTAATGTGGGCAATGAAATCTCAAGAGAACAGGAATAAGACGATACTCACAGGGGGAGAAAAGTGTAAATGGCTTGTGTGTGTTTTCCTTAATGTTACTTCAAAGACAAACAAAACAAGAAAAGAAAGACGCTCTTGAATTACCTCATTTCTTGAACTGTGCTCTGGGGTTTCTTCTGACTAAAAGGGAAAGGTGTTGACTTTATTGTAACCACATAATTACGATTGTAGTTATAATTACACACAACAATATTTTTGCCTAGTTATTTACATATATTCCTTTGGCTTATTATACTGATCATATTTGTCTAGTACATATGGTAAAAATTACTATTCCAATTGTGTTTTATATATATATATATATATATATACACCTTCAATTTTTTGTTCATTTTAATGCATGGTAAAACTAAAGGTATATTTGTTTGGACGAATATAATGATAACAAAAAAAATAGCACATGAAAGTTTAAGAGCTGATATCTATCCATTTTCCATGTTTTCTTGATAATAACCAAAATCACTTAAATTCTTACATCAATATCTATGGTACTGTACTGACAAAAAGAGTGCTTTTAGGCATTCCATGTTTTCTTTTCTGTCTGCTTTAGTCACATGACACACACAGGAGGTAGTATTCGATTGCATAACCATTGTTTTTGATGACTTTTGATGGTCGAATATTTTTTTTCGTGTGTGTAATACTGATCGTTTCTTTCCTGCTACTTTTTTCTTATACTCGCACAGAGTAACTGTAACACACAACAGTTTCCCCTGGAATTAAAACAGAATTCTGATTCGATTAGAATAATATTTTCAATTTGGCAATACAGTAAGCATCATTCAATTTTAACAAATAAGGTAAAAAAAAAGCCACATATTATTTAGATTTCTCACATATTAAAATTGTCTTAATTTATTCTATTCTTATTGCCGGCGTCTTTCCCAACACTCACATCAATTTCTAGAAGCAGCGAGCGCATTTTTTTCTTGTTAGCGTTGCATGTTCAGTCTGTCTGCCTTAAACAGCAGATAGACAGAGTTATTAACAGCAGGATATTCTCTCAGGGGTTGGAGATCAATACAGTAAAAAAAAAAACAAAAAAAAACAGGGAGTATTGAACTTAAATCACAAAGTGGATTAGGGAAAAAAAAGGTGTTCTGTCTGCCAGATTGATGTTTGATAAGACCATCCTAAGTTCAGCGTCACCCTGTGTCTTCCACAGTGAGGCAAACTGTTCAGTCATCTGTGAATCTCAATCTAAACTGAACCCACAATTAAATATTTACTGCTTCCTCGTTGCTCAGCTGCAGCTAGATCCCTCCATATGTCACAAACAGGAGTGCTGGTTTTTGATACAGAGGCATACGGAGTCTGTAAAGTATGCATTCAGTCAGTCAGAGCCCTGGACTTACATTTCATCTCACTGTGTGTAAATCGAATGCTCTTTTAGCCTTTAGAGACCTGGGATTATTTTTGCAGCCACTTACAAATGACCCCCCTCCCCCACACACACACACACACACACACTTAGCCTTTCCCAAGTGATTTTTTTTACCACTTTCTATAATATTTGCATTATAAAAATCTTTTTTTTCTAATATTTAATTTACTGATGTTCCTAAAAGCGTCACGTGTTATTCTATCAGAAGGAAAAAAGTGACTTTTTCAGCAGAACTGATCATTATATGAATGTAGAAACAAGCATCTGAAACTACTGTCATTAATCAAAATCCATGGGTTTTACTGGCGAATCAATGCTGTAGAAGATGACGATGTTTCCGTGGTAACTACGGAGCCTCTGAACGTCCAAATGGGTCATATCTGGTGACCGTGAAAAAATGAGAAACTGCATTTTACACCAATTATTTACATGTATTAATAGGATTAGTGGATCGACAGGTATTAAACATTTCAGATCAGTAGATGGTTTGCATCAACCGTGGACGTTTGGGCCTTTATGGGTTAAAACAGCCAGACTTCGAAGGCGTGAAGTTAAATGATGACTCTTCCTCTTCAGCCCTCGTCGTCCTCTTGTTTCTTTGTTTAGTGTGTATTTTTCATTGCCTACAAACACCTCGCCTCCTGCTTGTCTCAGTGCAAATTACAATTTATTTGTCGTCTGTCTTTTCTCCATCCATCCTTGTCTCTATTAATTCATAGTTACGTTTGCTCATTTATCCTTTGCGGCTTAAAATAGACATTCTTTCAACCAGCAACCATTAAACCATCCGTACACTCATCCATCTTTTTCCTCGCACCATGTTCGCACCGTTTTAACAATGAAGCTCTTTCCTCCTTCACTTTCTCGTCTCGTGTCTCTCGGTTTGTATCCTTATATTTATGTCCCCTGTCTCTTATCGGTCTAAATCATTGGTTGTTGACACATTGATGAAATATTTTTGTTTTTATTGCGGACAGATGACTTTCGCCGTGAGAATATTTGGTAAAAGCATCGTTCGACATCATGATGATTACTCTCTGATGACCTGCTTTTTTTTCCCTAGTAAAATCTGCTCCGACGAGTACTTTTGGTGTAATTGCCAAAGTGACATTGAGGCAGAGGTCGGTGGGATTTTGTTTTTAGTACTGGCTGGACGGCTGATGGATTTGCGTGCCGGTGGTGTAAGGGGTCCTGCAGCATTGCAACTTTCGCTGCCACCGCTGTCTCACTCAATCTTCTGGGTCACACATGAAAGCAATCAATTAAAATTATTTTCCATCACTGCGTTGGCGAGTGAAAGGTAACCTTTAGCAGAGGGGAACAATAAATCAAATGAACATTAAGGCCTCTTTGTATGGCAAAAGTATTTCTCAAACATTGGGTCTGAATTTGAAGCGGCGTCTGCAACTGTAGTTCGGTTTTTGAATGAACCGGTGGTTTTAGTTTGGATTGGTGAACGTATAATAGCCCAGGGCTTAGCGTTTGCTTTCAGTTTTATCCTAATTAGAGTTAATACAGCCAATTGTTTTATTTTCGAAGTCATTCACGAGGTACACATCACTCAAGTGTGAAAAGCGAACCTTTTTCTAATGCAGTGTAAAGGTCACCGCCTTTGCTTTTGTCTTAATCTATAATTTACGTCAATTTACATACATTTATGTGCCCATGTTTTTAGAAAAGCTACACACACTTCTATTGTGGGCTATAATTATAAACAAACTGCATCTGAAAGACTGCAAATGTCATTTTGCATTGACCTTATTAACCGATTTATGCTTTTCTACTGCCAGCGTCAGCTCAACTGTCCTCAACTCAGCACAGCTTTTCTACCGTTCCCTTTTGAGGAGACTATTTCTGAGATTTTGTTCTGGTCTGGAAGCAGGATTACACAAAAACTGCTGCTTCAATTAGCACCAAATTCGGTGAAGACATGCAACATGGGAAGGGGAAGAACACCTCGCTTGTTGACCACGGTCTGTCCACAGATTTTCATGAAACTTGGTGAAATTGATGAAATTTTGATTGTGATTCAAGGCCACACCCACTTGATGCTGATTGGTCCACAGTGTTTGCTCAGATTGCTGCTATTCATTAAAGATTGATCCGTGAAAACCGTGGCCTTTTAGTTGTTCAGAATGTTCCACTGACATGAAACAAGGAGTAACAAGATTAATTGGCACAAAGGTATACACGTATAGACACACTGGCATTTCTAGTACCGCCTTCACAGAAGTTCAAGCACGCCAAAACAATACTATAATAATCATGATGTATAGTCACGCAGATCACGGATTGGTTGAGTGAGAATCATCAGTGTGTCAGTTTGTAATGGATCATCATATTGAGACATGGAACAGCAAACATGTCAGAGCCAACTCTGAAATGGCCTCAGTCTCATTACATCAACCAGGGCTTTAGAAGTCTACTACTTTCAGCTGCTTCCTTTAGGGCAGGGGTGACAAACTCATTTTAGTTCAGGGGCCGCATTCAGCCCCATATGATCTGAAGTGAGCCGGACCAGTGAAATAATAAGTGAAAAGTGAAAAAAGTACGATTACATTATAAAAGTTTCCTCAAAATTATGAATAACATGAACAATCTAAGATGTCTTAAGAAAAATAAGTGCAGTTTTAAGAATATTATGCCTCAGTTTATCATTTACAAATATTCATTACAACTTACAGATCACCATGGATCAACAAATACACAAAACATTTAATAAGAGTTAGAGTATTGGTAAAATTACATTTACTTCTCTTAAGGCATTTCAGGTTGTGTGTGTGTGTGTGTGGGGGGGGCAACAGCAGGAGACATAGCAGAATTAGTAAAAACATCTTAAGTTTCACTTTAGCTTTGTATGGTGGGTGTGACCCCCACCCCACCCCCTGCCCCGACATCACCTGTTA
>JAPQRP010000009.1:24081093-24095114 GCA_037367295.1 Apogon hyalosoma | reverse complement strand
GACCCCCACCCCACCCCCTGCCCCGACATCACCTGTTATTATTATTTGTGCATAGTATATATGTTATAGTTTCTGTGCAAAGATGGAAATATAAAAGACAGTTCATGCAAACAAACCTGTTTGTACTCTTTTATTCTCTCATCCATCGCTAGGAGAATTGATAAGAGAATTGGATCGATAAGCAAAACTGATAATGGAATTGGCATCATTAAATTCTTATCAATTCCCAGCCCTAATGATACCTATACTTTAAGAGTCACAACCCATCTGCTTCCGTCTCACCCCGTCCTCTGCATCTTCTACCTGCGCGTCCTCCTTCTTCACATCCATTAATCTCCTCTTTGGTCTTCCTCTTTGCCTCCTGCCTGGTACCTCCATCTTTAACATGCTTCTACTGATATATTCACACAGTATACTTGAATGTCCGGATCACCCACTCTTTAAAGAGTTTGTTCTCCTTCCCTCTGGCCACCGTTTTAGAATGCCTAGAACAAGGACACGGCATGCCAGAGTTTCCTTTATTCCCGTTGCTATTGACAGGCTGAATTTCCTTGGCTAAATACATTTTTTTTTAGTAGGGGTGGGATTTGTTTTTACTTGTACAATAGGCTCAACTTGCAACTCTTCTGTTCACTTGTTTATTTAGTTGTTTGTTTACTTGTTTATTTTATTTGTATTCTGTGTAATGTACCGTATCTGTGATGCCTGCTGCAAACAACATTTCCTTCAGGGTAATAAAGTTGAAAGTTGAAGTTGATATTCACCTTCCCTCCTCTCAGTCTGGACTCCCTCACCTTGTCCCCAAAAGGTCCAACCTGAGCTGTCCCTCTGATGTGCTTGTTCTTAACCCTGTCCATCCTTGTCAGTCCCAACAAGTAACTCAACATCTTCAGCTCTGTCTCCTGTATTTTCATCAGTGCAGTCATCTCTAAATTCTACAACATCGCTGCTCTCACAGAATTAGAAATCTAAAGAACTATAGTCTTGCATGAAAAGTTGTGATATAACATCATTTTAGAAATTATAAATTAAGCCCTGTCTATCGTTGCATCATTTGTAGCTGCAGTCGTGCTGAAGACGACGTCATGATAGTTGATGCTGCATCACTAGGGTGACCAGCCATGCTGAGCACGAATTATGCCGTCAAATCAAAGCAGAGCTGATACTGGCAGTGGAAAAGCTCCATCAGACTACTCAAATACTGTCTGATCAGTTATTCACTCCTTCCACATTTGTTGGATTTACAGTGCATTTTGGGGGGTGCGTTTTGAGCAGGAAGTTCCGATTTCTAAGTTTGCTGTTGGAAATTTCCACAGAAGGCCCCATGATAACAGATTTCTAAGTACAAAGTGTTGAAGAACTTAACAAACATCCGACTTTAAAATTCAAGATGGTCGACCTTTGTATAAGCGGATGTGAACGCTGTAATAATGTACAGCTGGTTAGAGTCGTTTTATCTGCAGTACTGTCTAACATATGGGGCTTCTATGTAACTGGTTCCTAAAAACAGGACAGAGGGGCTAAAAACTCAAACCAGATGTAGACTAATGTTATGAAGCAAGTTTGGAAGCAGGACAGAGGGGCTAAAAACTCAAACCAGATGTAGACTAATGTTATGAAGCAAGTTTGGAAGCACTTTGGGTCTATTTTTAAAATAAATACTAACAGAGATAAAAAGAGAAACTATTTTTCAGATAAAACACATTTTTACCAATTTTTTTATATTATTTTTTATTTTGAAAAATCTGCTTGTAACATGGTAAAAAAGACATGGAAATTATGCGCCACTATTTTTTAAATATATTTTTATTCCCCCACAGGTACATTTGGACATGGAACTAATTATACAAGGCAGAGTGTTTGACAAAAATGACCGCTGTTCCAAAATCACTCATGATTTATTTGTGTTTAACTGGGCAGGTTCTGCGTGTAACGCACGTGGACACGATGGGTTACACGTAAAACCCGACTCATGAAAAACCTGCATGTCTGGATTAGAAAAAACACTAGGATCATCAGTCTTTCTTGATAGTGCTATATAAGACCATTTCAAGCCATGTGTTCCAGATACAACACCTCAGTAGCTTTTCCTGCCCCAATTTTGGTCCTATTTTTGGCCCCAATTTTTGATTAAAATTCATTAATTTTGGGATGGCTCAGAGCAAGAGTATAATTTTTTTTTTGCATTTATCTGAGGTCATCATTAGGTACATCCTGGGGGGAAATATGTCTAAATTTCTCTTTTATTATTGGGTCTAAAAAGCTGGTAAAGTGCCAGGTACCAAAATGAACCCAGTTTCATAGAGGCATCCATATATCTGTGGTCACTATATGATATGATATATGATATGACATGACTTTATTTATCCCACTGTGGGGGAATTTCAGTGTTAACAGCAGCAAAAATGCAAAAAAAAAAAAAAAAGTGCAAAAAAAGAGAAACATACAAGAGTGACACATGAAATATGAAATATATGGCATTAGAAAGAGCAAAACACCTTCTAATGCTCTCCAGTATAATGCTCTGGTATTACTAATGCAAACAGTGGCTGAACGACTGCTGCCATTGCTTTTTAACTTGTACTGGAATACTGTTAGTGTGGGTGCAACATCATTCACTGTATTGAATGTCAACTTCTGAGGTGAATGGAAAACAACATTACTCACCCAGCCTTCGTTTTACTCACTCAGTCCCTGCTACTTGTGACAAAAATATATCTCATGAGTCATTATTCATTCATTGTTGTTTTGTGAAGCCAAAAAAAAAATTAAAAAAAGAAACAAAAAAGGAAAAAAAGATGAAAGCAAAGGGTTAAAATACTTAATACTTAATTGTGCACGTGTGGATTATATAATTTAACCGATAATTGACTCACAGGCTATACTTATGTCACTACTGGTCTAATAACTTCCTCAGACCTGTATTTACTCGGTTTACGCTCTCGGTTATCCACACCTTCACTCTCTTTTACACACATGTATTCCTGTTCCTTTTCCATTTACCTATCAACTCCCTCCTATTCTATCCCGACCCGCTCACTCCCTTCCTCAATCAAACCTTTATTCATTTACTCTCTTCCTTTTTCCATCTCTCTCTTCATTCCCCACTCTCTCTCAGTCATTTACTGCACTCACAGCTCTCAGATAACACCCTGAACTGAGTCGGTGCTTTTTTTTTCACTGTTTAAGTCTGTTTAAAGGCTGTCGTCCTGCCGTTTCAATGCGTATGAGTGAGTCTGGATCCTTCCACTGTCATTCAGCTCCTTTCTTCATTCACCGTCTGAGTGCTTTTCCCTCCTATTTCGCCGCATAAATCTGAAATCTGACCAGCTCGCTTCTGATTTACTCATCTCTCCTGACACATTTTCTCTGTTTAACTCTTTTTCATATTCATTTTTACCCAGGTTTTCTGTCAAATGTATTTTGTTAACAGTCCACTTTAAGCTGCATTCCTTGGTTTTGCTACTTTATCTTTGCACTGTGGAGTGTATTATCATCCTGTCGGTGATAACTGGGTTACTTATTCATTCATAACTACAGAAAATCAGTTTACATGTTGTGTGACTGTCAGGATGGTCCATCAAAGTTCTCAAAGTGCATTTCTTCTTATTGCTCCATGGCTTTCACCTTGTGACAGAGGAGTCAGCACCATTTTGCCCCTGTTTAGTTATTACCCCGCCCCCTGAAGGGGAGGCAAGGGGCATTTTTTTTGGTTCAGTTTGTTTGTTTGTTAACACTCTAGCAGCAAAACTATTGGTTGAATTCATACCAAATTGGGTTTATAGGTTGCCAGTGATCCAGAATAGATGTCATTACATTTTGGGAACAGTAGGTCAAAGTTCCAATTTTTTATGAATTTTTAAAATCTTTATTTTTCCCATTAATTATAATGGGTGAAATTTGAAATGTCTGTAAAATAAAAACATTGATTTTGTTTCAACTTACTTCAACCGTGGCACATATAGAGAGGCAACTGATATGCTGACATCAGCATATGTATAGACATGATGACATAAGCTGGACCGATGCCAAAATAAGCTACAATACATGCGAGGGGCGGGGTTTGTTGTGCCTGGGAACACATGTTGTCTCTGAGTATTCTGTTATTTTCTACCTTTCGTATGTTTTTATATGTGCATTTCTGTAACCACCTATAATGTTAAGTCTATATCTTTATACATGTGTTAAGATTTTTAGTTTTAATTGTCAGTGGTCCAGTATCCAGCCTATATTACTGAGTTCCTCTATTTACGCTATGAGTAATAAACCTAATTTTCTTTGTTTCTTTCTTGAAATTCTCTCCCAGTTTTTGCTGCTGATAGACTCTGTAAAACTAGATATTAGTATAAATCTATTTAATTCTACCTCATATGTTCATAGTTACAACCAACGTCTACTTTGTTAAATTCCAAAACAGTTGATTGAGCATGCTTGGGGTTTTTATTGTAATAAATAGTATATTTTTTCATATGGATTTCAAGATTTTTCTATATTTTTGGGGTGAAGTTGTGATGACAAAAAGGGATACCAAACATGAGATTTTTTTTTCTGTTCCATGTAAAGGGAAAATCTGAAGACAGCCAAAATAGGTTCATACCCCTAAGGGTAGACAATATGGCTAAAATTGTCTATTTTGTTTTGTCCCATGGATTTTTTTTTTGGGGCGGGGGGGGTATGTAAATGGTCGTCATTGGCAAGAGAAATATTTTTTGATCCCATTTGAGATGTGCTATTAAGTAAAAAAAAAAGTTCCAGCTAGTGGTAAAGAAAGTAAAGTAACATCTAATTTTGTGTAATGACTCTGGGACGCATTTCTCTGCTTTTGTAATAAATGTCACTAACACTAAAACCAAGATCTTCAGCAAGGAGGTGAAGAACTACAGCAAGAGGTGGAAAACATAAAACTTGTCCTATTGAAGCTGCAGAGACGTCTTCAATGACTCTGAGCAGAATAAGGAGAAACAGGTATATTTGTGACTTTCAGATTAATATATATTTTTTAATATTCATAGCCTACATTTTCATAGTTTGTTTTACAATTAACTTGTAAAATCATCTTTTAGCATTTATTTATTTCATTTTATTTTAGTTTATCTGTCTCAAACTTGTAAAGTAAAAAAAAAGAACTAAAAAAACAGTAAAAGCAAGAAGTCAATTACATATGCACCCATCAATGGTCATTAATCACAGAAACAGTAACCAAATACAATACATTTAACATAAATGTACATGTGAATCAACTCATAAACACAGTTTGAGAACATCATCGTATGTGTAAAAGGTGGCATTACTCAAACTGGATCGAAAAGATTCCGTTTCCTTATTCGTCTTCCCCTTTTTACCTTCCTCCCCTTTCACTTCGTTTATTTCTTGTTTGTTCACCGCTTTCCTCCACATTCCCTCCCCCTTCTTCTCCTCTGATAAACGGTTACAGTCCTCTCCTGCTGGCTATATAACCGGGGTCATGTCCGCTGCCCTTCACTGTCATACACTGGACTGACTTCAATCACAGCTGCCACTTTAAGCCTTCTGTGTGTGTCTCTGTATGTGGCTCTATACGTCTGTGTCTATTTGGATGAATGACACCGAAGGGGTATCTCACATCTGTCTATCAACCTTTGTTAGCATTTATCTCCCGCTATCGGCACAAACACACATACACACACACCGCAGACCATTAACTCTGTCACACTTTTCACACATAGTGGAGAGGACCACCACCGTGGTTACGCTGCTGATGGAATGATGCCATTTAACACTCCGGGGATCACCCAGGCTTTGACAGACAGACACAAACAAGGCTTATCAGTCAGAGTGTATCATGTGGTGATTAGAAGAAAAATGGATTTAAGAGATTATTATTATTATTTAGACACCCAAACATCCACCGCCGACCAAAAGCATCTACTAATCTAACCCTTTCATGCATTGTGGTCACTACAGTGGGCAGCTATTCGACAGCTGTTCTCGCGTATTCATGGATTTTGTTGTTTTAGCTGCATATTTGCCAACACAGCGGACGCTTATGCATCATCCCGTACACTTGTAACTTTGCTGTCCTTGATAAACTTGATCTGCACTGACATGTTTGAGTGGAAACCAACTCCTAATTGTTGTTAGACTGTAATGAACAGTTTTCTTAAACAAAAAGGCTTTTTTTTTGTATATTATCTCCATTAAGTGAGTAATAACTAGTATTAGAGTATGATAAAATGTGAGAAAACATCAGATTAGCTGCATTACAAATGTTATTTCATAGCTGTCACACAGTATATCACTTCCTGATGATGGGTTTTAAATACATGTTTCTTTGCTTCAAAAATGAACCACATGGTGTCCAGCTGAATGGACATTTTTGTAACTCCATAAAAAAAAAATAGGTTCATTAAAAAATGTCTATCACATTGTTTTGTTTTGTTTTTTTTTCCCATGCCTAAAGAGGAATAAAAACACTCAGGAAAAGAAATCTTGGAATACGTTTTTCATAATTCATGTATCAAAGGGCTAAAATGTTTAATAACTGTTGATTCACTAATTCTATCAATTCATGTAAATAATTCACCTTTTCACGGACAGATATGACCCATTTGGACATTTAGAGGCTCCAGTGAACACGGAAACGCTGTCATCTTCAGGAACATTGATTCACCAGTAAAACCCATGGAGCTGGATCAATGACAGCGGATGGAGACACTTGCTTAATGTTCAGTTATTGATAGATTTGACTGAAAAAGTGACTTTTTCTTCAGCTTTCTTTGTTTTTGACATAATAGCCTTCAATGTTAATCTGAGCTTTTATAAACATATACATGACCAGTGAAATAAATATTGGAAAATACCAGATATTCACCAAAAAAAAAAAAAAAAGAAGCAAAATACAGCAGACAATATTATAATGAATGGAGATAAAACACTTAAGAATTCATTTGGGAACTGCCAGAAAAGAAACGCAACACTGTGTCTCACTTACACTGCAAAAACGGGTGTCTAAAAAAAAAAAAAAAAGATAAAAACACTAAATCTAAGGAAAAAGGTACTCAAAACAAGTGAACTATCTGTCCATGCTGCAAAATAATTTCACTTGACAAGATTTATTGAATTAAGATTGTTAAATCTAAAAGTAAGTATGTCTACAGATGTATGAGCACTTAAAATAAGAAATCAACTGTTAAAACAAAATACATTATCTAACATTTCTAAATCTACGTTTTTTTTTTTTTTTTATTATTATTATCTTGATAAGAACCAAATAATTTGCAGTGTATTTTTATGTTTGGTAATGACATATTTAGCTGAAAAAAAATCACCTTTTCCTCATTTTATTTCTGTTTTGATCTAATAACATATGGATTATTCTAAGCTTTTTTATAAACACCTGCATCATTAGTAAATTAAATATAGGAAAATAACTGTTTTTTACTGAAAAATGCACACACACAGAGGATGGTATTACAATAGATTTTGATAAATCACTTGGGAAAGACAAATAAATCCTTTGAAAGCTGTGACAAAAATAGTAGTGGATCTTTAAGAGTTAAGCAGTGGTGACTGGTGTGTAAACAAAGTTAGGAGGGTGCATTCAAAATATGAACACAGTACTTATGATAATGCTAGTTATAAGCCTTTAATTCTAACGTTCTACAAAAAAAACTGCAAAATCGACAAATAAAGTATGGTTATTTGCAGGATCCTGGCATTCTATTACCATGTAGCTAATTGGCAAAGTGGTGTTTGGCCTCATATTCTGTTAACAAAAGTCCCTTTGTGGTGCAGTAATGAGGTAGACATGGGCTGAAGAGGACTAAACTTTGTTACCTGTGACATTTTCAGAAGCTTAACCATCTACTTTGTGTACTTTGTGTTCATTCTGGACTCCTGAAAATGTATGTATACCACTTGGCAAAACAAACAAAAAGCATCCAACCACATGAGGACAATAAAACGAAACAATTCTGATTGGCTACAGGGTGTGAAAACTACATCCTGAGGTGAATCTTTAATCCTAGAGAGTATCAGCTCATGACGCCTGTTCTCCAAAAGTTATAGCAGCCACACTGTGTTACTGAGCACCACACAACAGGAACACATGCACACAGAGAATGAACAAAATACATTAACATCATCTTAATAATTTACACATTAAAAAAAAATTCAGATACATATTTGGTAGAATGTATGCATTTAAATTAATATAATTACATTTTATTTTCTCTAAGTAATTTATGTGAGGCCTGCACCAATATGAAACAAAAAAAAAAATCCAAATTAGACAAAAAATATTGTTAAAATTACCTGGATCTGTTGACATAGTTCAGCTGATTGTATTTCTACAATAGGATAATACGTTTTTTTTTTTTTGTTTGTTTGTTTTTTTTCTATCCCACCTTGGGGAAATTTAACAGTTAACAGCCGCAACACACAACATGCAATCGCAGAGTGAAAGACGGGTAGAAACATGATGTGCTCACACTAGAAAACCCTCGGCCTGACGTATGTAAATCTTCCAGATGTTGACTGTCACTGATATGTTGATTTGCAATCTGTAAAATATTTGAGACTGCGAATTAATACTGGAGTTGCTTTGTGCAACAGATGTATAAAGGAATCCAAGATGTATCTAAAACAGTCCATACAGTGGTAAAGAATGAATGTAAATAAACCATAATTAGAAGAGAAATAAGTGTAAGATAAATTAATATACAATGAGAAATAATGTAAACTGTTTAGATCCTTATCATGTTTCTGATCATGTGAGTTGGTGTCATTCCTTTTAATAGTGAATAAATAAATGTGAATGACAGAATCCACAAAGTGGGAGAAGTGAAATAAAGATTTGTCGTATTGAGGTTTGATTATGATTTATTTAAGAGAAAACCTGTCAAGGAAGCGTAAAGGGTGAGTTTCAAGTTTATTATACAGAAATTTAGTTATGTATTTATTTTTTTATTTGTTTTTTTGTCTGTAATTTGGTGCCCCCTTCAGCAGATGGTGCCCTAGGCAGCCGCCTGTGTGGCCTATACCCAGAGCCAGACATTATGACACTGGCGTTGACATTAGGGTCATTTTCACAGGCTTGAGCTAAATATTGGTGACAGTTATTCACCCATTCCTCTGCTCTTTCATCTCCACTGTCAGTGAAGCTGCACAGGAAATGGAGACTCCAGTGTTTGGTTTTCCAAATGATTCAAAAATGATGGTTTACAGAGGCGTCTTCATTCATCCCTCTGTTTTTCTTAACCATGCTGTGCTCTTTCACGTCCGATTTAGGTCCGAATTGAGTGTGGTTCAGGTACACGAGTACACACAGATAACCGTGGAGTGTATACAGTTGACCTCTGCCAACTCTGTGGGAGTCTGCTCCTAGTGGACAGACTTATTACTGCAAGGCAAAGTTTTTGGACAGACGACCAACTGATGACAATACCCTATGGCTAGTGTGGGCGATGGTAAAAACCACACGAGTGAAAATGAAAAATATCGTGAGAAAAAAAAAAATCCTAGAAATATTTATATAAACACATAATTGGAATTAAATAGTTTTTAAATATTTTCATCATCATCATCAGTTAACAGTATCTTGTGTTGTGCACTGTTGATGGTGTAAAGGAACAGAAAAGACACAATGAAGTATGTAAAACTATATGAAATCAGTCTGTAAGTAAATAGAACTTTATTTTTCCCCACAGGGACAATTGGTTGTGCAACAGCAGCAAAAACCATCACCACTTATGCACAGATACTCACAAAAAACACAACATGATAATAAATATGACTAGAAGACACTTAATGTGGGAGGTGTAGAGATGAGATAAAGTGATTTAAAAATACAGTTGAAAAGTTTTTAAGCACAAAAAGTCATGCTTGAATATTTTAGATGATGGTAGCTTTTCTTGTCATACTTTGTTGGTATTTCCACTAGTAAAATAAGGGCAAAATATGAAGCTCTGGGTGTTCGAGGGTGAGTCCTGTCAGACAGGATGTACTGTGCTTTCTTTAACAGCTGTTTGTTGTCCAGTTCAGACACACTGTTCTGTTGAGTACGTGGGGTCTTATCGCTGACCTTGACTACCTTTTTAAGAGCATTTTTCTGTCTCAGGTTAAAGTAAACAAGCAGAGAAAAGAAAACATAAAAAGTAACTCGATAAAAAAATCCATAAAACAGAGTTATCAGTGGCTTGTCAACCTCAAACTTAGCCGCTTTCCTCAGACTCAAAGGATGCTGTTGGCCTTATTTTGACACAACAGTCATCAATTATGAAGCTTAAATACATATAAGACACTACAGCTTCAACTTTCTTACCATGAATTACAAAAACTGAACAAATCGAGCGCAAGTGTGTAGAGTTTCGTGGAAAATCAGACAAGAAAACAGTGCAGAGAAATCAGTGTGTTGTTTTCATAGATTCAAGCAGAAGTGTGTTTAGCTCATCTCAAACTCAGCCTCATTGTAAACTTCACATAAGCACTGGACCATGTGCAAATCCTACATACTCAACCTTTATTAAAATTTCACGTTCTCCTTTTGAAAATATGTTTGTTGGTCCCTTAAACAACCTGCAGATGCAGCAAAACTAAAGATAAATGCACTTTGGTAACTTAGTGATAAAAACAAGTCACTTCTAAGCTGAGTTAATGCCAAAATTTCAATTATTTCTGTAATCAGGGTAAGTGTGATTCTGCATCTGGCTCCTCAAGCTGAACTCAGTGAACAATGCCTGGCCTTTTGCACATACTTTAAACAAAGGTCAAGTGAGCGGTGCTGCATGGCTTCCTGACTGGCAGCATGAAAAGAAAAGGCTGTCAGGCTGGTGGAATAGAGAAGCAATAATTGAATAGAAATAAGAAATCATCCATTTCCTTTTCAGATCTATTATCTGGAGTCAGAAGTAAACGACAAAAAAAGCTATCTTTGCACATGAAAAGCACAAATGTAAACTGAATATAGCTGAAGTATCCCCAACCACAATCTTTTTCCTAACCCTAACCAAGTTGTTTTTTGTGACTAAACTACAAACCTGGCATTTTTGAAGCCTAAATGCAGCAGGGATTTTCAACATTTTAACTTAATTTGTGGTATTTTTGTGACAGTTCTCTTGTTTTCTGTAGTTCCTCCTGTTGCCTGCTGGTACACTTCACATGTACATGTAAGCAACAAGTTGGAAGACTTGTAATCTAAAAATAACACAGGTGTTAATCTGTGAAATGAAGCAAACACAAGATGAACATGTTAACAGCTCACTGACACCAGCAATTTTACGTCAAATATAAGAACACTTCTTTCTGCATTTAAGTAATGCATTTTTTAGGCTCAAAATTTGACAGAAAATCAAAACAGGACAGATAAATATAGACTTTTAAAATAAATAAATAATAAAAGAGACATTTGTAACATATTCTTTGCTCATTTGTCTGCATGTGTTTTTTTTTTCCTTAAAGGAGTGATATTTAGCTTTTTTAAATGGAATTATGCATTTTCAAATATTTCCCTGTGTTCTATATAAACTGTAAATGCTCTGCTTGGGTCTGAATTCTTCATTCATTCAACTCCACAGGTCCATCTTCAACCCTATTTCTGAGTAATGACACCAGAAAGGTTATTTTGAGCGCTGGCCCTTTAAATGCAAATGAGCCACTTCAGGCCCCGCCCCCTCCAGATTGTTGGCTGTGCTGTTCTGTCTCATCCAACCAACAACTGATCATTTTAGGTAATCAGCTTGAAGTTTTGACATATTTTCAGGTTTTACTACAACCACTGCTGCTGATAAACAATTATGTTGCATTCAGAGAAATGTTCATCTGAAGTCTTGACCTTATGTGTGCAAATGTTGTGACGTAACTAGTTATAGATGTAACAAATTAAGGAATTGAAACAGGCTGTAGAAATCCACTCCATTTTTGCCAAAATTAATATAAAGATAGCTTTGCAACACCTGGAGAGTTCAAATTCAAACTTTTGGAACTATTAGGGTCCAAATAAAAAAGAAAAAATCTGTTTATTCCATGTGTTGGTTCACTCATAGATGTTTTGCATATATGTGTATAATACAGACTCAAATAGTTTAACCCATATAGACTGAGTGCTACTTTTGTGTCAGTTCCCACATGATTTTTCTCGGTTTAACCTTTCATAAGTGATTTATCTCCATTTATTATGATATTATCCTCAGCATTTTCTATTTTTCACTGTAAATCATGTATTTTCCTCTATTTTATTTCCTATATTTAATTTAGAAGCTCGTAAAAACTCAGAGTAAATGCAAAGATTGTTACATCTAAACAGAGAAAACTTAAAAAAAAAAAGCTGACATTTTCACAAAACTATATCAATAACGGAACATAAACTAAGCATTTCCATCCACTGTCATTGATCCAACTCCATGGGTTTTACTGGTGAATCAATGCTGTAGAAAATTATGGTGTTTCCATGGTAACTACAGAGCCTCTGAACGTCCAAATGGGTCATATCTGAGGACCATAAAAAGATGACAAACTGCATATACATCAATTATTTAAATGCATTTATAGGATTAATGGTTCAATAGTTATTCCATATTTTTGATCAGTAGATGCTTTTGGTTGCTGGTGAACGTTTGGGCCTTTATGTGTGATGATCACCCTAAATGTATCAACCCTTAAAGACCAAAACCATCTACTGATGTTAACTGTTTAATACCTGTTGATCCACTAAACCTATCAATACATGTAAGTAACTGGTATAAAATGCAGTTTGTCTTCTTTTTATGGTCATCAGATATGACCCATTTGGACGTTCAGAGGCTCTGTAGTTACCATAGAAACACTGTCATCTTCTACAACACTGATTCACCAGTAAAACCCATGGAGCTGGATCAGTGACAGTGGATGGACACAGTTGGTTTATGTTCAGTAAATGATCGATTTTACTGAAAAAGTCACTTTTTCTTCAGTTTTCTCTCTTTCTGATATAATAACCCTCAATGTTAATCTGAGCTTTTATGAACATCTACATGATCAGTGAATTAAATATAGGAAAATACCTGATTTTCACTGGAAAAAAGCAAAATACAGAGGACAGTATTATAATGAATGGAGATAAATAACTTAAGAATTACTTTGGGAACTGCCATAAAAGCAACACTGGCTCTTTATGGGTTAAATATATATCAAGAAGTATCAGAAATTGATCTGGAAAGATTTGCAGAATAGCAAACACTTTGTTAATGGCTTTATTTTGCTTTCTTTCCTATTTTATGAAAGGGCATGTGTATCTCCTTTTTTATTGCGTTCCCCTCTGCTCAGACTCTCAGACCTCTTTTCCCTGCAGAGGACAGTAGGGCAGACTGGAGCTGCAGAATACAGATGAGAGAAGGTTAGATTAGAGGTCAGAAAACAGACCCTGGCTACCAAGACCGTTAATCGCATTCTTCACACTGACATTGGCCAAGAGGGAGAGCACACGGTTTTATTTTTCAGCTTATAAGCAGTGTGAGGAATTTAGTCTTTGACCCTGACCATTAAAGCATATTCATCTGTTCTGCTGGTCACTAACTAGCATCGTTCCCACAGCAATAACCAGCGGTGACCTGATGAAATGATGTGTTTATTCAGTCTTTGTAAAAAATGTTCTCTTTTTTTTCCTGTTGTGATGCTGTTTTTTTGTTTTTTTGTTTTTTTTTTTTCCCACACACATGTATCTCAAGCTACAAAGGAGGTGGCTATTGGTTGCAACAAAAGAAAGAAAACTAAAATAAGAGTAGAGAGGAAGAAACATGAACTGTATGAATAAGGCTACAAAACTAATTTCAGTCAAACGGGGACAGGTTGACAGATTTCTAGTCTCCTTTTTGTTCCCTCTCATGACGTGTAACCTGTAACCCTCTGAAATCACATACATAATATTATTCCCATGTTCTAGTTGTTACATGTACAAGAAGTTTTCACCACCGTAACGGCATTCATTTTTCATATTATTATCCATCCATCCATTTTCTGAACCCGCTTTATCCTCACTAGGGTCACGGGGGTCGCTGGAGCCTATCCCA
>JAPQRP010000009.1:24049878-24063026 GCA_037367295.1 Apogon hyalosoma | reverse complement strand
TATACTGAATATGTTTTGAAAAAGTTTTTAAATGTCATTGCTGTGATGGAAGTATGCTTACAGTGTACTCTCACGTGATGTGTGAGGTAGTGGTGTTATTTTAATAAGAGGTGGTATTTAGAACATGTAAATGTATAAGTGACAGTCCATCTGATTATTCCTCATAACTGTAATTATATGTATCTCTTCAGTCACTCAATCACGAACCACTCACAAACTAAGTAAAGGAGATGTGTAAGACATTACACACTTTTTAAAATGTATTTATTTATTTTTTATTTTTCTTCATGAATGCAAAGCTAGATTTGTTGTCATTATGAAGAACTGACTAGTTTTACTTGAATATCTCTTCAGTTTTACTCTCTCAGGTATCCTTAGGGGGAAAAAAATAAAAATCAAAATCAAAACTACAGGTGAATCTTCAACCCAGTTGCCCCTGGTACCAGGTGCAGCCACAGTCCCATCTGTGTTGCCATGGTAATGCTACATAATGCCTGTAGGAATATACATAGTCTATATAACTACATAACCAGAGGAACGTCAGCTAAAAGCTCAGCAAAAGTAATTGTAAGGAAACAGAATCCTCAAACATGCACCTAAAAGGGCAAATACAGAAAACAAGCTAACAAAGACCAACGAATGCCATGAGTAATTTCATCAAATAATAAGCAGCAAACACTGCTAAGCTAAAATCTCCAGAATGAGACGAAGAGGAACAAAAATAAAGATTGCATTATGCATTATTACCTTTACTGTTCGTGTAATTATAACTCAGTTTTATATAAATGAAGTTTCTTCTATCAGTTAATCCATTGTTTTGTGTTACACTGAAATGATTCCAACTGGAAACAAATGCCCCAGTTTAACAGGATAAGCTTCCGTATAACCCATATCCATTTTATTCCTCTACAACAATGACAGCTTCTTGTTCTAGTTCATTTTACATTATTACTTCTAGTGTTAATATTTTTTTTAACTGTGTGTTATAGTGTTCGTATAGTAATAGTGTTTTAACTTGGCTTGTTTTTTAGTTTTTTGTTTGTTTTTTTTTTACCTGCACATTGCATTTCTTCTGCAGGTATATTACCCCCCCTTTAGCAAGGCTCATAGCGACATATGTCCTCTTCAGCAGGACTCTTCGGCTTCAGTGACTACATTCAACAACATGTGCACCTCTGTGTTGGACCACTGGGTTGCTTTGCAGGATACCATACTGGAAAAAAAAATAGCATATGTGCTGCAGTGGCTTGGCAACATGATGAGGGGAATATGCACTGACAATTCTTTATAAACCCACCTGTGATCTGCATGGTTTCGCATCCCTTTTTCACTCACTTGGGAGGTTTGGTGAAGGTGGTGTCTGATAAAAGATGAGCTGAGCTGATACCGTGAATGGAAGCTGAAGTAGTCCACTATGATTTTAATGATAATAACAATCATTACATTTGTTCCATCAGTGTAAACATTAGTTAAATAAGTGTATAAATGACTATTTTCTACCCTCTAAAGAAAATAATTCAGGGGTTTAGTAAATATCACAATAATAATTAAAAAAAAGTATAAACCTTAATAAAATCTCTGAAAATCACTTAAGCGCTTATTTGAGTTGGACGTATCAAAATAAATGCTTAAAAATCCAACAATTAACTTTATCTTATATTTACATCTATTATTTAGTTTATTTCACGAAAAGAAATGAGTATTTGAGTAACAAATGATAAATTGAAGATATCCATAATATTTTTTGTACATACCAGTGAGAATATTTTATATATTATAAGCGCCGCTGGGTTTTCTGATCTCACTTGCACAATTTGTTTCTTTCTTTGTCCTAATGTTTGATTTGCTGTTGTGCAAATAAATAAATAAATCAAATGTGAGTATGGAGCACTTATACCAATCAGTTTCAACAACTTTAATTATTACTCACTCTAACTCAATAGTCTTCATCTCTAACAACAACTTAAGACAGTGAGTAAGTTTTGTTACGCAGAATGTCATGACATGCTCAATACTCCTTTTATGGCATGTTTGCCACATTGCATTGTGGGTATTGGGTATTTTGCTTGATTATGTGCTATTATTATGTGCAGGGGTTCAGCAGGGTTATGGTGTTAGTGTGAATTTGGGGTTTATGTGCGTTTATTTTTGTAAAGCTGCACCATAACTGAACGCTGTAGCTCCAACAATTCCTAACCTGTTCATATGTAATTGTCAATGTGTTGTTCAGTAATACATCGAATTTTATACTTGTCAAATTGTCTTTGAGTTAAATATTTGCCAGTCTTTCAGCCCCACCACAGTGTGTATTCTGATACTTAGTAATCCAACTTGGAGTACATACTATTATATTAAGTAAATACATTAGAATTTTTTTTTTTTTTGTATAATTATCTATGTCATCTATTATCTGTATTTTCTACAAACTACACTACACATGGGATTGGAAACAGAAATGTTATATAATATTAATTATATACAACACAGTGAAATCACCTTATATGTTGTGCACACCTTTATAGTACATTTCAGATATGAAATTGCAATACTTGTGGCTATACTTTGATTCTCTAGCAGGCTGCACGTGTGACTGTATGAACGTTGGGATCCTGCAGCTGTGTACCAAATTCATTTCCAGTGCCTTGTTTTGTTTCAGACGAATTCCATGCAGCTCTATTTTCAGGTTCACCAGGCAATCACGGCATGTTTTCTTAAGGGTTCGAGTGTTCTACTTCCACCACTTTTCTGGTACACTAAGCATGTTTTTTTTTTTTTCTTCCGCATACAGTAGATTTCAGCCTCAATCGTTGCAATTTCCTAAAAGCAATGGGATGGATGGCAACAAAACACAGAAGAAGGGCATCTCCAGTAGTCTCTAAAGAGCGTGTAATGACCAGTAGCAGTGTGTTAAGTCATGAAACACCTGTCATATAACAATAATCTTATTTTAAGTGATGCAATTCATTTTAATTGCCAGACTAGGCGGCTGTTAATGCTGCCATTTCCATCAGTTTCCTTGTGTCTCTGGTGAGATGCTTCATATGTGCACACTGTGAATGAACGCTTACTGTTTACTCACTCTTTAGACCCTCGCAGGCACCGCAGCTGTAACAATCTGCATACAACCCGTTTTGTAAGGTCAAACTGCCCAACAGCTACTGAGCAGCAGCACCAGCAGATCTGAGAGAAATTCCACTGCGGTATCAGCAAGTAAAGTAATATACAACTTTGCCAGCACCGAAGTTTGATTTCCAGCAAAGCCATTCCACCAAGAGATCTAATTACTGACAGAGGAAGTGGGAGTGAAAGACAGGGAAAAGAAAGAAAGAAAAAAAAACAATACTATCTACTACCCATTAAACCATGCCGCGGTTTGATGAGAAGCGCCCGCTCGCAGCCATGCACCCATCCAATTTAATGATGAAATGGATGAGTCACACCACCTGATGGGGGTCTGGAGCCAGCAACAGGATGACGTTCCACTGTGAGGTTGGGATGAAGGACAGATGAAGCCAGCAGCGTGACACACGAGTGGGGTTTAGAACTCGAAAGCAACCGCTTCACTTAGCGCACGGCACGGCAAACTCACACTCCTGCTTGATTAATGTAAATAACCACTTTAAGGTTCCATTTAATCACATCATTTAAATGCTGAGCCAGACCTTCACGCCGGAACAAGTTCAAATGGTCAATCAGATGCTTTTCTTTCTGCACTTTGAAGCTTTATGTGGCAAATTTTAACAAACGAAGTTCAAGACCTGTAAAAAATGATACATATAGTTTTAAATTGCTGTGACGCTTTAAATTACAAGGCAAAACATATACCGACGGTATTTACATACAGATGGAAATGTATAAACTTCTAAATGTATGAGAAAAAAACTGTTCAACATTGCGTATTAGGTTTTGATTTGATATTTTTTGTTAATGGTGCAAAATGTGATAAAAACAAATGTAAGTACATCATCACAGCTCTAATACAATCCATGAACGCACCAAAAAATACCACATATAAGTCACATAACGTAAGTATCAAACAAACCTGAAGTAAACTTATGTTGGAATATTACAAAATAAAAAATAAATAAATAAATAAAATTAAAAAAAAAGGTAAAATACAGAAAAAGAAAATGTGATTTGTTCAAGTTTCCATCAACTGGTTTGAAGGGAATAAACCAGGTAGAGGAATGTCACTGGAAAGTGGCTGTATAGACCGCATTACATAAGACTACACCGAGTAGAAGACATACAGAATTCTGCTGGGTTTTTTTTTGTGTTTTTTTTTTATCTAAAGTGTCTAAAATGGGAAATAACTTGGTCAGCCCATGTGTACCTACTGCCACGACCAGCCAGTTTTCATGCTTCAGATGTCAGGGGGCGACAAGGACGATAATGATGAGATGAGGGCGGCGTTACTACGAAGGGATACGTGGGGGCTCATGATGACGTAAGCCAGTGTTTGTTCAAAAAAGGTTGAGATCCACTGCTTTATGCAATATCTGAGAAGACGCTGAGGAGATACAATGCGTACAAGAGTTCAATTTTCACTCCATCAAAACCAATTTGGAAAAAAGTGCATTAACTGTTTTTTTTTTTTTTTTCAAGAGGGCAAAACACTCTCAAGTAAAGATAAAAGCACGTGGAAAATTGAGGATGTTCTTTTTTTTTTTTTCCCCAACTACACTGTTTCCAACAACTTTTTCTGATGCAATACTTCAACATTCATTCTGCCTGCTCCGCTGTTCACCTCTGCATATATGAAAGTGACAATACAACAAACTGACAACACTATAAAGCCCATAAAAAAGTAGTACAGGTCCACCTTAGGTAGTTTGGTTTGTCTGAAACACACCAGGGAATTGACCCTGTATTGGTTTTATTTCTTCTTCTCTTTTTAATTAGACTTAGCACAGGAAATCTCCTGTTGCTTAAAGAGAACAGACATTATGTACATGTTTATTTGCATATATAGCAGATAAGTGGTCAGCCGAGACACATGTGAAGACACAGTCTAATTGCAGGAGTGAACTGATGTACTTAGAGCTGTCTGCTTGTGATTACCCATTTCAATATGCATGCTAATGTGTGCGATCAGGGCCACAGAGACATCACTGCGATCTTTAATCTTTGCCATCATGTTTGTGTGGTGGTGTGTGTGTTGCTTATGCTGTACATCATCACTTTGACATCCATTAAAACTCTACATGTTTTGCGTGGTCCGTGGTGTCAATCACGGTTGGAAATGATCTTGACTTGCCACTGTGTCTGGTGGATGTTGAACACCCCCCCCCCACCATTAACCCATAAAACCCAGGGCTACTTTTGTGAATATAGAGAAAATGAATTTTTCCTCTATATTTAACCTTTCTTAAGAGATTTAGCACCATTTCTTGTAATAGTATTCTCCTTATTTTGTGTTTTGTTTTTTATTTTTTTCAGTGTAAATCCTATAATTAATTCACTGATCAAGTAGATGTTGTGCCACTCATACTGGTGTCTGAATGCCTATGAATGTTCGGTGGTGGTTGGAGAGGCCGTTTGGCACGAATTGGCAGCCACACTTCCTGCCCTGCCCCAGGGCAGCTGTGGTTGCAGGTGTAGTTTAACACCACCAGAGGGAGAATGTGAGAGCGAATGATTCATGGATCAATAATGTAAAGTGCTTTGGGTGCCTTGAAAAGCACAATCCATTATTATTATTATTATTATTATTATTATTATTATTATGTTCATAAAAGCTCAGATTAAAGTTGTGGGTGATTATGTCAGAAACAGAGAAAATTAAAGAAAAAGTGACTTTTTCAGCAAAGATACAAAAACAAGCCACTCCATCTACTGTCATTTATGAAACTCCATGGGTTTTACTGGTGAATCAATGTTGTAGAAGATGACAGTGATTCTGCTTTCACTACGGAGCCTCTTAACATCCAAATGGGTCTTATCTGATGACCATGATGACAAACTGTATTTTACACCAATTATTTACATGTTTTGATAGGATTAGTGCATCAACAGGTATTAAACAGTTTAGATCAGTAGACGGTTTCGGTCACCAGTGGCCGTTTGGGTCTTTATGGGTTAAAGTGTCAAACTCATAATTCGATGTGTATTGCTGAATGTCTCAAATCACTCTGTTACCGCAACATTATTTGTTTCCAGGTTGGTAGCTAGAGCACATCCACCCACTCCCACTCAAAATCATCCACAGCAACCATGGCGCCAATTGCATTCCTATCAATGACTGCAACAGTTTTGAGAAAATTGGCAGTGTTGCCAGGTACAAGTGATCAGGCTTTTCAAGTGAATAAAACCATTTCAGATCCACACTTTACACTTTAAAGAGGAGCTGAATGTGAAGGGCTGCTTGTTGAATGAAGGTATGACTCAGTCCCTCAGGTAACACACGCTCCACATTTTTGACAAACTGGATGAAACCAATATTTGCACAGTTTTAGACAAAGTGTGAGCATGCATTGTGTGAGTGTCTGAAAGACACCTTTCTCAATACACTTTGCATTATAACAGGACTTAAATGCGACATTAGTGCCGATGCTTCGGTGAGTATAATGGCCCTGTGTGCTTTAGCGACAAGAATATCAGATTTGGAAGGGCTTCAACAGCCTCCTGGAGAATTATGAAGTAGGTGAAGCAGTTTGTTTCAAAGAAACTTTTAACCTGCCTTTTTACCCTGCCTGGGGGCTTGTTTGACTACACAGAAGGTTTTTCTTATTTAATATTTTTGGGGGGGTATTCTGTGCCAGTGTTTGACAGGAGACAGTAGAAAATAATGGACAAGTGATGAGAAATGACAAATGCAAAAAAGATCTTCAAACCCATTGATCCAGAGGTTTATAACTACAGGTATTTGTGCAAAAAATACACTGATTCAACTTCTTTACTTAGATAAAAGCAAAAAAAGCATATGCTCTGTATGTACCTACATACCTGTACCTGTTTGAAAAACGCGTCTAGTATTTTGGTGAAAAATTAACTCAACGTCACATCATATTAATGTCATTTGAAGCCTATTAAACTTTTCAAACTTCAGACAAAAGAAATGTCGAAATTTAAGATAATAGACATTAACTCAACTTCTATGTGCAAATCAGTTTTCAATTTCAGCAAGAGACCTCAAAGCAAAATGGCACCTTTTCTCCAGGCTTTAGTCTCTCTTTATATCTGTTTCATCTTTTGTCTTTTGTCTTGTTTTTGTCTTATTTGTGGTGTATGATGTGCACCATTAGATCCAGCAAAGTATCACTTTCTATTAGGTTTTGACCCATCCATTTAGGCTCAAACAATACAATTTTGTAAATGAAAATAATTAATTCTCCCCAAAGAGCCAGTTCTGATACTGGAATGACTGGAAGTACAGATGTGGGTATAAGAAAAAGAAAAAAAAAAAAAAAGTAAAAACTACAGATACATTACCTGTGTTTAATCAGAAAATAATAATATATGCTTCAGATTGATTGATTAAACATCAAACTTTTTTTATTTATCTGTACCCTGTCAAGTAGTATACAAGGAAAGGGGGCAAAAAATATATTGATATGTGATACCAGCACTTACCAGTATTTGTAAGTAAAGGCTTTTCTGTTTCAAAGTGGAACAGTATTCATGAGCTGGAGACTGTAGGACTAAACGGTTATTGGCATACCAGATGCAGACTTATCTCTAGAAAATTCATTCATTTCTAGTCACAGTTTTTCCATCAGTTCTCCTTCAGTGCACAGCTAAATTTGCTGCAGTGCATCCAGACCGAGGTCTACACATCAACAGGCATTTCTAAACAGCTGCCCATTTCCTAATGGCACCTTCACATAAACTGTTTCCATGGTATGCAGCTTCAAATCTCACGGACCAGCTGTTTGATGTGTATGAATCAAATCGGCTTTAGTTACTGTATCGTATATTTGCTTGTGTGGTAAACCCTTGATAAACTGAGAACTGATTGCATTGCATTGGGATTATGTTTCTAGTCTATGGCTGCGGCAGAAGATGCCATTAAAAAAAAAATGGGAAATGAGTTTCAGTCATGATCGATTGCCCTCCTTTTCTTTCAGTACTAAGAGAAATTAAGGGAGTGAAAGATGATCATTTTAAATAAATTAGCCTCAGCCAGTTAAGAATGGTCTCCTGGATTATTTTTAATAAAATGGTAGAGTAATTAGTCAATGTCCTGATTTCATTTGTCTTTATTCATTAATCTGAAGTATATTGTTAAGTAAAAGAAAGAACACAACAAGATTTAAGGACCTAATTTCAAGCTCTGCTTTGTGAAAGGGGCTATTAGAATTTAGAATTGACCAGAAAACATCATCATTTCAATCATTTAAGAAACAGAACTATGATGGCCGCCAGTATCCAGTTATTCCTTTGCAGGACTTACTGGATCTCATATTTGAGTACCGCTTTCTGCACAAAAAGTCTGGGCCCTGTTGTCTGACTCAGCAAGTGAGTGAAAGGTAATAATTAACGACTTCCTAACATCAATCAACTTAATAGCAGCATAAGGAGAATGACTTAAAGCAACGCAGCGAATCAAAGCTGGCTGCATGCGCGGCTCTCAGTGAGTTTCCATAAGCTTCTTTGGCCCAGCTAACAATGTACATCCTGTAGCACGGGCCAGAACATATGGACACCTATCTCAACCACTGTGATGAAAATGATGACATACTAACTCAATATGAGGATCTCAACATGCACAAAAACCCCTTTTTTTCCATGACAGTGATGGAACTGGGCCTGTTATACTAACACATTCTCAATGATGACATATCTGTACGAATTTTGCGAAGACAAAACACTACAAAGTTTAAATACCATGACTGCATTTAAGATAAATTTGGTTTAAGCACCAAGGGACGGATTTCCTAAAGGTTTACACGTGTAAAAATGTGCACAAACTTGACTGGGCATGCAAAAACACGTTGAAGCGTATCTACTAACAGGACGCACCGAGGATTGCCTCTCTAAAATGATCAAAATAGCTTACGCAACCCATTTAGCATGCTTGCCTTGATAAAATGCGATATGGACATTTCTGCCAGAATGTGCACAGTTATTAGGAGGAGTAGATGCAAATATAGTAGATGCAAATATTTAGCAAGTGGAATGTGTTTACCAAACCTGAAACTGATTGCAGTGGCTGATTTTGCGTCTATATTTAGCACGTCTGAAAGGCAGGTTTTAACTGGCACAGCTTCACGCAAAACTGGCTGTGGTTGTTGTGGCGAGGAGGCGGCATAGGCCCAACCAAAGGCAACACAGAGAACCAATCTGTTCTGCTCACATCAACATTTTTGGAGGAAAAAAATAATTGACATGTATGGCCTACCCAGCAATGCCATTTTAGAATTTCTAGATCAGGGGTCACCGACCCTGGTCCTCGAGTTCTACTATCCGGCATGTGTTAGACGTATCCCTAAAACATACATCTAAAACATTCCGGATAGTAGATCTCGAGGACCAGGGTTGGTGACCCCTGTTCTAGATGAACTAAGGGATGATTTGGGGCCAGTCACAAGGAAGAGTCATGCAGTACCTTCTACAAAACTCCTCTCGACGTTACATTTCTGTGTGTCTGGATCATTCCAGCGCACTGTTGCCATTAGTGCTGGTGTATTCCAGAGCAGTTTTGCCATACTGTCTCCATGACGACAATCGGTAGCACATGCAAAATCCTCATATAAATAGGGTGGTTTCCAAGACATTTTTTAGCGAGAGCATCACATTTGCGCCTGTTATTTGCAATCTTAGTAAATCAGGCCCAATGACTGCAAATTCAGAGTTAAGTCAGAAAGAGTCAGTCAGTCGTCCATCCCCTACAACCTCCTTCTAAAGATTGTCCCTATTCCACCTTTTCCTCTATTCTGCACTTATATACATGTATAAAAAGGGTTAAGATTAACTCACTTTATTATTCCATTATTGAAATTCAGTGTTTACATTTTACCCATCCTAATACATACAGCACCTAGCATTAGCATTAGGAGTAGTGCGGTGCCAATGAAGGTATTAAGGAACCGACACCAGATCTTCTTAAGTACCCTCGTCTAGGGCATAGGCACGAGTATTGTCCTATATATACAAAATAGAAAAACTCAACACAAAAACACTCCAGTCTGCCAGGAAAGCAAACACAAAATTTTATAGGTGTGAAGTTCCAACCACTGCAGCACTGTGCCAGCCTTATATGTCTGAAATGAGTCTCCAGATGATCACAAGTGTGTGTAAACATGGATCATTTTAAGCCAGATTAACATTATTTCCATGAGGTTGGCTAGGCTATGCTGTTCTATCACCATGGAAGCAACGGCAGTGAGTCTTAAAGCTTGATACTCTGATATCCTTACATGTTGTAGAAGTGATGCAGTTCTTGCTACATCAAAAGCCCACATTCTTTAATAGAGCTCTGCATTGTTAGAAATACATGAGTCACATCATTGCTACGCAAAAGTGTTCATTGCAATGTCAAGTTACATTCCATTCCATTACAGTATGTCCACATGTACAACACTGTATATTAAATAAACTGAAGACAGCCCATACATTGAACAAAATCAGAGATAATTGAGTAGTCATTAATTAGTATTACAGTGGTTTCTCACTTTATGACTGATCCTTTCACAAAAAAAAAAATCCCTTTTCTTTATGGAGCTGTATTATTTTCTTAATCGGTACAACAACTGGCACGATGTTGAGTCAGCATTTCATGTAAAATGACAGTGGGCAAGTTGATTTTAACACTTCATTTAAATGTATTTATTCATTAGAAATATCAAAATAAAATGACAAGCTGACAAAAGATCAGCAGTCAGAAGGAAACGAGTGCTGTTCGCGATCCATTATACAAACAGGAAACTATCGTCAGTAATTGAGAGGGAAGCTGTGGTCAGCATCCGCTGCTTAATGGTCTTTATCATGTAGGTAGACAAGACCATAAAAGCCACAATGTGTATGATAAGAGGAAGCCTCTGTCACGTTTTAAGTTGTCAGGGGCGTGATCCTTGGCCATTATGAAAAAAAAAAAAACAACAAACAAACGTATTATTCTACTGTATAAATTCACATAGAGCTGGAGGTTATTATATTTGAAGTGCAAATGAAAAGATTCCCCTTTTGTAACTATTGCTGCAATATTTTGAAATGAAGTGTTTTTCGTCTAGATGAATAGTGTTTATTGATACAGTATCTCCGCTGCAAACACTTGCAACAAAAAACACAGCTCATAACAACGGCGATACAAGAGCATCCCAATCCCTTGCCAACTTAATAGAAAAGCATCAATAACGGCATAGCAGGAGGGAACCCTTTTATGAACTAATCGATAAAGCCTTTTACTATCACAAAGAGGAAGAGGGGCCCAAAACACAACCGAAAATGTTTGAAAATATACGCATTTATTCTGCAAATAAAAGAACAAGGAGAAAGTGTTGGGTCAAACAAAAAGTTGAAGGATGCTTCTTTTTCGTGTGTGAATTCAGTCAAATGCAGAGCTCACAGGACTGATTCGGTCTCTCATCTGACAGCTGTGCAGTCTGAGCAGAGCCGACATCATTTTCTTGTATGTACATATAGCACAGCATCCAAAACATCATTAGTCGCGCCATGCAAACGTCTTCATCCAGTATTTTACCAGACCATTTGTCAGTTAAGCACCCTCCCACATGTTGCCACAGAGCTACCTCGCTAAGTGAGCTGCCAGCTTTTCTCGAAGTTTCAATTGGCCTTTTTCCCAGGCAAATTATCCCCTGTATACATCTCCAAACAGCGGGAGTTCTGTGAGGGACTGCCAATACTCATATAATACATTAGACCTCAGTTCTGATCACAACATTAGCAGACAACGGCACTGTAAGGCATTGAAAATGTGAGCAGTGACGAGGTTAGCAGTGTTGGCGCAATGCTGATTCGAGTTTAATGCTATCATAAGTATGCTAACTGCTTTGTCATTGTCGTTGTTTTACATATTTGCAAGGAAATGTTTGCCAATTACAACTAAATACTATGAACAGCTTAGCAGGATTGAAATGTTTTGGACCCTATTGTCAAATTCAACCATCTAATGGAAATGTTGCTATAAACTGCGGAAAAAAGGGGGCTTGTATGTTTTGGTGAATGGAGGGGAACGGATGTGATGTTAGAAGGTTTTATCTAGTCTGTTGTGTTGCAGGCTCGCAAAAGTGATGTACACGTTCTCTGATGACCCTGAAGTCCAGCCTCTAAGGTAAAAGTGCTGTCTATATGGCCACATGTTTTTATTGTTCCAGCCTTTCAACACAACCATTAGTCAAAGTGAACTCATAAAAAAAAAAAAACAAAAAAAAAAACATTTGAGCCAGTGTCAACAGCAACCAAAAAAAAAAAAAAAAAAAAAAAGATGTAACGCTAACCCTAAAGCCATGATTGAAGCCTGAAGAATAGCTTTAACCCATTCGTATGATGAAGTTCTAAGCTCTGCAGCTGTGTGATGCCCTTGTTCATCAATATAGAGGTATAGTATAGTAATTATCCTACAAAACTATCCTGCAAAAGCAGTATTATCACTATATTGGCCATGCTAGATTAATTTAATCAATCATTTCATGCACATTCTGATATTATAGACCAAAAACTCAATTCCATATAATAACACTGCATACTACAAGGAGTTTTCCAAAGGGTCTATTTTCAATTGCCTTAACTGCATTTACATGTACATGAAAAAGTCACAGGTGCCAGATATGGTCCTGCAAAGCAACGGACCAGAGAAACAGTGGATTAATTACCCCTCCCCCCGAAGGAGAGGCAAAGGGTATAGAGGGTATACACGTGACATCACACTAGCGGAAGTCACCACGGTTACACCCACTGAGTGGCAGAAAGAGGGAGATGAGTGGCAACACTGGCTTCAATACCGTCTAAACTTAAGAACAATATTTAATAAAAATGTGTAAGAGCTGTTGTGCGATTGATTGTACAAACAGGTTTGAAAAGCAGACAGAGCTATTGTTTTACAGGCACCGAAAGCCAAAGAAAAGAGAAGCAGATGGATCCACAAATCCAAGCAACGAAACCTAGATTTGCGGATCCCGTTTCGTGTCAGGTAACATTAATTTAAGCTGTATTTTTGGGTAAAATCATACCTTAAATTACGTATTGTT
>JAPQRP010000009.1:23993635-24016858 GCA_037367295.1 Apogon hyalosoma | reverse complement strand
TCTATCTATCTATCTATCTATCTATCTATCTATCTATCTTTCTTTCTTTCTTTCTTTCTTTCTTTCTTTCTTTCTTTCTTTTTTTTCTTTCTTTCTTTCTTTCTTTCTTTCTTTCTTTCTTTCTTTCTTTTAGTGATTGTGAATTGGGTTAATAACAGTCTGGTTTAGACCAGCTCTCAATGTAAAGTGTCATATGTTAACTTTTGTCATGATGTGGCGCTGTATGAATATGATTTGATTGATTGATTGATTGATTGACTTATAGACTAGTAAGCATTTGTGCCTTGTGTAGAGTATTTGCATCATGAGCATATTACTCAATAAAGGTAGACATTTTTATACAAACTATTTAGTTAATAATCTGCTTCGTGTTAACTTTCAAAGTTTGTCACATCGATCTGTTGTTTTGTGAAATTATTCATGACATATAGTCTTGGATTGTTATTGTTATTATTATTATAGATTTTTGCCCATGTAAGTGCTTGTTGTTTGTGGTTTGGTTGATATTTTAGCTGACGTTCTTCCGGTTACATGGATGTAAGTGTCACGAAGCATTACCATGACAACACAGATGGAACTGTGGTTGACTCCGAGTTAAGAAGCCGGGAAGAAATAGTGCCATAAACATCATTCCCATGTGTCTATGAAGTAAAATAAAAATATCTTACCTACCGTCATCCCAAGTAAACATGAGTCAACTCTTAAAAAATTAAGTCGACAATGCCATTTTGACTAATCAACTACTCATCCGTGTCCTTCTTACTTAATGCTTGCTGACTGTTACTAGTTATTTCTCTCAAAAGTCTCTGCATTATTAAAAGCAATTAGGAAAAGTGTAACACAGTTGATTTGAAATGCCTGCTCCAGCTCTTTTATCACTGCACACACCTATATCATTTTAGTGCCCCTCTTACAGCAGTGGAAAAAGTTTTTGAACACCCTTAAAACTTTACATAATCTCAAACATTATCATGAAATATTTGCAAAAAAAAACATATTTTTTGCATTTCAGAAGGCGTGGCTGCATCAAACAGACACAAACAAATGTATATGAATATATTTTTTGTTAATTGTTAATAAGAAAAATTAAAAAAACTAAATTTTTGACAGTTTCAACGTCACGTCCTGGATGTGTTTCATTATCTACTGAAACATCCAGTTTGGACCTTGATAGAACAGCGCACATGCAGAAGGGGGCATGTGGGTTTGGAAAATGGAAAAATACTTGATAGAGTTCAATGACTGAAGAGGGATTCTTAATGTAATAGATTACAAATGCATGGGGCGTCCAAAACGTTTTTTTTTTTTTCCACCACTGTATGTTTCATTGGACCCACTAACACTAGGATGGTTGATATGGTAGGTGACTGTCTCTGGTATATTCTGTGTTGTTTGTACGTAGACGAATTATTGTTTGAATCCAGCCTTAACTGTTTATGTGGGAATTATCTGGTAAGCTCTGCTAGCATGTTTTAGTTTTTTTTACACTCAGCTCAATAAATATTGCAGACCCCCCTTGGGATGATACCCATCACACTGAATAATCCCATTCTAATGTTGAGTAGAGACCAAAAGAAACATTTATATGTTATTAATCAATTTCCTTGACTCTTAAACCATAGCCCCAGGATTTGGATTCATGTTTCTATCATCAGTTGTTTTGAAGTCATTAGGCGTGGAGCGTATTTGATTTCAGCATCAATACTGTCAGTTTTACTATCAGCCCACAGAAAAAAATAAATACCATCTGAATGATTGAAAGAAGGGTCAGGACACCGATCACATACAATTAAGAACATATGAAATGAAAATACGCTCATCTCTGCATCGTCATCTGGATCAGCAAGAAATTGATTATGTTGCATGTCTATGAATCTTTTTTTTTCTTCTTCTTCTTCTTTTTCCAGCAAAATAGCTGACTCCATTTATGCAAAAAGGAAAGAAAAAGGTCAAAAACTACCTCGCATCTCAAACAGGGTGAAAGATCTGTTTAAAAAAAAAATGCTAATATTAATCCAGATCTGAACCATCTTTGAGGTCGGGATAATTTTGTTTTCAGACACGTTCCTCTTTTTTCAGTGGTCGCCTTTGACCGGGTTCAGTGATAACATACTGAGTCCCAGTTACATTGAATCTAACAAGAATGAATCACGGTGTCACAATCATTTCATGAGGAGAAGCAAAAATATTTTATTCCAACTTTATGGGCAACAGTGTGTGTAATAGTGACTAAAACCCTATTTATACAGAACCTGTGAACTTCTGGTAATTGGTAATTGCAGAGGCCCTCCGTGACCTTAATCCTGTGCAAATCATCCATGTCTGTAATTTGTGTGGCAGGAATCCCATTGCAAATTACCCATCCTATTTCTGCAAAAGGTCCTGTGATAATATTAGACCCGTGAGAATCGACATATCTGTAATTTGGTGGAATATGCAACATTTTTTTTTTTTTTAAATTTCCTTCACGTATTTACCCAATATATTTCCCGGTTGAGGATGACAAGTTTTGGTAGAAATCCGGGGAACTAATGTCACAAAATAGCAGGGACATTGATCGAAAGAGCAAGTCTAAGTGTTTCAGAAGAGTGACATCTGAAAAGACGGATGGACGGATGACGTGCATGACAGCTACCGTGAGGAGAAGTTTTCTGTCTTTTCAACAATTTTCTGTAAGGGGCGAACTTGCAACACTGGAACTGCAGGGTAATGTCGGAAACGGGATGCGCTGGTCCAAAGGGTTTTAGTTGGAATGTGCTATAGAATTTCAGGGTTCCTACAGGTTTCTGCAAATTAATTTAAGACTTTTAAAGACCTTTTTTAGACTACTTAGAACAGAATTTAAGGCCATTTCACAGCCTACTTCACAGCCATACTGGCAACAATTTGTGACTCCTAGAATTTAGGAAAATGCATTTATTTATTCCAATGCCTTGATTCCCATCGTTCTGATTCATTTCTCTGCAAAATTAGCAATAATTGGTTCCCAATTTCTATATAAATGACTGGGTTGGAACGGATGGAACTGAGTACTTTCTTTGCACATTTAAATACAGCACAGCAAATAAGTTTATAGCAACTTGTAACTTAAGACCCGCCACATCAAATTGAATACTTTTTTTAAAGGTATTAAATGCAGATTTGTAAATTCAAGACTTTTTTAAGACCCCGCAGGAACCCCGAATTTAGGATTACAGGTGTGGACAGACAGCTCAGATTGTGATAACCTCAACGCAAGGCAACCGCAAGGGAAATGATGTGTTATCCCAACATAGATTATGACCAAAATTAAATATAAACGCATGTATAGGTGTTGTCAAAAGTCGTGTAGTTAGTCTGTACTGTATACGCCACAGGGTCACTGGGATGAAGTGGCAGCAGACTGACATTGCGTAGCATGTTTCAAGAATAGTCCGTTACTGTGAAAGGATAAAGAATTACAGTGGATTTATACAATAAAATAAAGGGCAGTAGTGCACTTCCGATTATATCCAGCCTCTGTGCCTCTACTGTCCCTTTCCAAATTAGGTTTCTGCACCTTGTGATAAAGCTGAAGCACCAAAGTGAGCACCCCTCCCCCCAAACCCCCTTTCTGCTTCAATAAGTTTTTTGGTACAGTTCCCACCCCTCTAGGCTCTATAGCTTGTTATGCTTTCTTCTGTCTCTCTTCTTCTCTTTTGTAACCTGTGTACAGCACATTCCAATAACACACTCTTGTAAAGCTGGAGACTATGTTCAGTTCCTGCACTATATGGCAATGGCTGCCCTTTCACTTGTTTCTCAGCTCATATATCACAGGCAGCCAGGCCTCGCGACAAGCCAGAGCCCTGCATTTGAAAACACATTACTTTTTAAGACCCCCTGAGAAATTGTGAGAGGAGGAAGAGTAATAGAGCTTTCCCACTCTTTCTTGTAAAGCACCCGCTGTGCACATATGAGATTGTGTGTCGCTGTGTGTTTGGGTGTGTGTCTGCGTGCATTTGTGTGTGTTTGTCTCTCTTTCTTTTTTCTGTTAGAGAATATTTGGATTGGAGGCTGGAAAAGACAATAACAACGAGCTGTAAAATCAACCAGGCTTGTGTTGTTATGTTGTATTCCTGGACAAGTTGCGATTCAGCGCTGGGAAATTTCATAATCATAGTCACTTCGCTTCTATATTTGTGTTTTGTCAGTTTCATGTGGAGTCAGTATTAGAGTGTATTACTTCTGCGCGACTGCATTCAAAGTACGTCTTAAGCGTTTTGAAGTTTTAATGTGAATATATATGTATCAATAATTCAATAAGAAAATAATATATACATATTTCATTGATATAATTATGTTTTATGCATCTTGGTTTTTTTAATATGTGCAATATTAAAAATTCACTCTGACTCTTTAAGATACTGTACTTTTATAAATACTTAAAACCAAGCAGTCCTAATTTTAAGTACTTTAATCTAAGATAACAAACTGGATGGCATGAGTATTGTCCTTTTGAGTTTTGCAAAACTGCTGGTAGTTTATTTGCATTGTTTCAGAAAATGCTCTATTGCAGTTCAAACTACAAACACTGAATGTTGTAATACGCTGCCCCGGACCTATACCCCCTTTGCCCCCGTGACCATGCACTGCCCCCGAAAGACCTGAATAATCTAGGTCAACAGTGGTGTCCAAATTTGACATGTCAACGCTGATTTGACCACGAAATGAAGGTCATGGTCGAGGCCAAAAGAGCTCCTTCCAAGAGCCTCCCAAGTTGCATTTAAATACCAAACACAAACCCTGAAACGATTTGGTGAATAATAATCGCACATACACTGACCGATGGACAGACAGACAGACGAACATGGCAGGAGTACAACAATATCCCTGTGGCCAAAGCGTAAAAAAAAAAAAAAAAAGGATTTTATCATTTGGGAGGTGAAGAAAGCAATACTACAGATGACATATTTGTATCTTGATGAGTCATACAATGTGTACTTTCTATAACTTTGGAACATTTTGGAATTTAATGCCTTAATATAGTTGTAATTGTATCTTTAAAGCTTTTTTAAAACTCATCACATCTTTATATATTGAAATAAGTCACTATTTCATCTTTATAACTTAAAGGAGTGATACTTTGTTTTTTTTTGGTTTTTTTATGGAATTTTGCATTTTCAAACATTTCCCTGTGGTCTACTACATAAACTGTAAATGCTCTGCTTGGGTCTGAATTCTTCATTAATTCAACTCCACAGGTCCATCTTCAACCCTATTTCTGAGTTTTGACACCAGAAAGGTCGTTTTGAGCGCTGGCCCTTTAAATGCAAATGAGCCACTTCAGGCCCCGCCCCCTCCGGGTTGTTGATTGTGCTGCTCTGTCCCGTCCAACCAACAACTGAACATTTTAGGTAACCGACTCGAAGTTTAGACATATTTTCAGTACGGACTACAACCGCTGCTGACAAACAATTATGGCGTACTCGGACAAATGTTCGTCGGAAGTCTCGACCTTATATGTGCAAATGTTGTGACGTAACTAGGTATAGACGTAACAAATTAAGCAGGAATTAAAACAAGTTGTAGAAATCCACTCGATTTTCTTTTTGAACTATTAGGGTTCAAATACACAAATAAATGTACTGCAGACTAATAAAAGTGGGTTTAGCAAAATATGACCCCATTAACCAGACTCTATATTGCTCATAAAAATCTATGGGGAAACGCGGCTTTGCTTTGGTACCTTGCTTTGCAGTTCATTCGTGAGGCATTTGTTGATCAAACATACAGTTAATCAGTCGGTTATATCCAACTAACAAACATTTCAATTGCCATTTTAAGGCAGCGACGTCTATATCACAGTGCTGGGGCGGTTCTATTTACAAATTACAGCGTATATGTTGTAACATTTTCCATCAGATCAATCACAGTAACGCTTCTATTTTAGAACCCTTGAATTACCTCGACATTGTCTGTGGCATTTACAAGGTGGAGTGAACCCAGTAGTTAGTCTGAATGTAGAGTATATGTAAGCGCCACTGCATGTTTATGGAAGTAGAAGAAACATGTGAGGCTTTGTCTGAGGATAAAAAAAAAAAAGGGATGAAGACCCAATGTCTTGACAACACTGCAAACAGGCTGAGTAGGTAGATTGCTTGGTAGGCAATTTGATAAATGGGCTGCATTTATATAGCGCATTTCTACCTTAATGGTATCCAAAGTGCTTTACAATGTGTCGTGTTCACCCATTTGCACACACACACACTAGTGAATCATCCACTGGGGGCAACTCGGGGTTCACTCTCTTGACGGAGGCTGGGAATCAGACAGTCAGCCTCCTGGTTGTGGACGGCCCACTCTTAACTCCTGAGTCACAGCCACTCGAATACTTGAACCTCATCGACTTTCTTCAGCTTACAAGCGGAGATGTTAAACGCAGTAAGCAGCTTTTTTTTCCTGGGAAGTAGGGTTTGATCTGCACAAAAACACTGCAGTCCCCTTTGCCCTCTATGAATGCGAAATGATACCACGCTGTGTGAATAGCTGACTGTGGTGCAGGTATGCATTTGGCCTTCGCTTTAATGAAATTAGTGATGCTTTTCAAATTTCACAGCAAAAAAAAATGCAGTGATTCAATCCTTTTAAAAGAGCAGTATGTTAAATATGTGAAGCAACGTACCTGGATTGCTTTCTTCTCGATGTGTGAACAGATTGCACCTAAATATAAGTATTCTCTTACTGTCTTGGTCAACTACATCCTACGTTTTCCCACAAAAATCCTTACGCTTGCACCCAATTGTCTCTTTTCTGCTCGGCTACAGTGACAACAGGGTAGAATACAGGCTACCGTTCACTTCGAAATACAGTTGGGTAATGTCAACAGACGACACAACACACTCTCCAACAGCACATGGGAATGTTATATACAGTCCTGTATTTGTACTGTCTGATTATCCCCATATTTATATTGTAAATATACAATAGTGGGTTCTAAATACAGAGGGCTGTTACATGGCGACTTCACCGACACTCCTCCGACACTGCACCTAAGTCTAAATCACAATGTTTTTCAGTAACTCAGCTTTGCTTATGTAACGTCTCGGAAAAAGTTGGAGCTAGTTAAAAACTGACTTACTATGCATTTAGAGGTCATTAAAAGTTTTGCATTTCTGACATCAGTGGAAAGGATATAAACCTTGGGAGCAATAATGTTTCCCCAAAGGTCTGTAAAGAGCCTGTAAAAACTCACAGGTCTACGGCTGAACCGGGGAACTTTTCACATCAAGTTCAATATTTATAACCAATTAGCTAATGCTCAACACAGACTCCTGCCGACCTCTCCACAGCATTACAGGTCCAAAGATGATCCCGGGACCCCCGGTGTAGACCCAGTTTCAATCACTCTGAATGTGCTTGACAGATGAAGGTGTTTTTTATTCTCTTGCAGCTTCACGCACACAAGGGAAGGCACTGATCTTCAAGTGCGGCACCTCTGCTGCACCAGCAGTTCCTTTATACCCCCACATCTAAGACACTGGAAAAGATCTCCACAGGGTATATATATATATGTCTCTGGAGTGTTCTATCTCACAAAAAACACTACATTTCCCTAACTCTCTTAACACTCCATGTCCCTCATTCCCTTCCGATCTTTATTTCTGCAAGGGACATAAGATAAAAAATCATCACTGAGGATAGTGAAAACGCAGAGGGTGTGAAAAGACAGAATACAGCAGTGGGACAAAGATGTCTGGAGGGATGACTTGATGGATTGAAAGGCAGGGAGCGAGGACAGACACTAAGCAGGTACCCCGTTGTCTACTGATCTCATCTTTTCCCCTTTGTTTCAGATTTTTAGTTTCAGGCCACAAAGTGTAAAGTGTCCTACTGTGCACAGAGAAAACATATGAAAACATCTGCAACAAAGAACCATCAGAGCTGTCAGTGCTACAGTGACAAGACATGCTTTGTTTCATTGCCATTTTAAATATGTCTTTTTGCAACTTTCTTCTTCAGATCAACTGTATTTCCATGAGTTTGTCTTCCAGGCTTGTCCTTTGGCAGACCCTGTCTATTACCATTACCCAGCCAGTCACTCTGTGGAGGGTATGAACGACTGAAAGGAAGTGTTGCCTGGAGACATCCATCTCCAGGCAACTTATGGTTTCTTCCAAGTTTGGTTTAAGAATAACTAGCAAGCAAGTCAAATATAGTTCATTAAAGAAATAAAAGACATAAACTAAGCACTATATATATTCAGCTATAGTTGCAGTTGTCCATTATTCAAGCGCAGACCTTGTCACTTCCTGCGAGGACACATCTAGCTCATTGCAGCTGAGACTGAAGAACGACATTACCCACGTACGTTACCCAGTACCCAAAACTGTCAAGCTGATTTGAAGTGAAGAAAGATGTGAATTTGGCATTGTCCATTTCCATCAACTAGTTTGGAGGAAATTAACTAGACAGCTGAGCATAGCAGCATGGCTTGGGGCTTTCAACTAACACAGTTGCCACAAAATAAATATCTTGACACAAGAACAAAATCATCCACCTTGTCACCTTGTCACCCACCAAGAAACCTTTAAGAAGATCAGAAAGCACGAAGCAAGCAAGCTGTCAAAGCTGAATGTTGTTCGGGAAGATACTGAAAAAGTTTGTTCTTCTTCTCTAGAGTTGAAAACAGCTGATCAGTCACGTGATTAAAAAGTATTTGTTTGAAGTTACTGAGAAAAGATGTTCTTGCCTCCAACTGAATGCATCGATTCTGTTTTGAAAAGCAAACCAGTGTGAGAACTTTCTTGCCATTCCCATCAAAGCTTTTCTATTCATGTCTGTATGTTAAAATGTTTTTTGTAAAACGGGTTCATTGAAATATGGCTAGTAACATGTCCATTTACTGTAGGATTCTAAGGCTTTAAAGCCAGTTCTAGAGTGACGTCTATGTCTGATGTCAGTGGACAGTCTGTAGGTGGTGCAGTGGTTAGCACTGTCGCCTCACAGCAAAAGGGTCCGGGTTCTTCCTCATGTCGGTGTGGGTTCTCTTCAGATACTCCACGTTCCTTCCACCGTCCAAAGACATGTACGTTAGTAGCTTGATTAGTCTAAAACGTGAAAGAGAACGGTTGTTTGTCTGTATGTCAACCCTGGCAACATGTCCGGGGTGTACCCATTGGTAGTCGTCAGTCCCAAAACCTTCTCAAGGACTAGGCGGTTTGGAAAATGAATGAATGACAAAAAGAATCAGACTGTCTGAACAGGTGACTGGGCAGGAAGAGGGCAAATAAAGGAGCTTTGGGAAACTAAAAATCCCCTTGTGGTTCTTTAAAACTGTTTCCTTAAATCAAACAGTGGCAATGAGTCATTAATACTCCATGCCTAGGGTGAGACTACAAGAAAGAGGCCAATATTCTGTGTGTAATTAAATAATGACTTTCATGAAGACTACCTTTGACTAAAGATGGGTTGCTGAAGGGAGAATTGGTAAGAAGGTAAAGAGGAGGTTTGGTAAAAGAGGGTTGAAGTCCGGAGGAAATGTCAGTAGCTCCCGCTGAGGCAGACGTATGGTCACAGTATGATCCTACACACATGTGCAGACACACACACACACACACACACACACTTGGGCATTGCAGTGATGAAGGGCCTTGAAGAACCTGAAAGGTTAATTAGTCACCATGGGGGAAAACTCAAAGGGTGTCTGTTCTGCCTCGCTCTCATCAGTGTCTCGCTGTCTTCAGGCCTCAGCTCCTCACTCTGCTTTTTGATTCCAGACTGAAGGAAAAGACCACTTGTGATCTAAATTAAAAATGAAAAAAAAATAAATAATAATGGGTCAGCTCATTACTGGGAAGGGAATAAAACTGATGGAGGGCTTCAGAATATCCCAGCAGGTGATTGTGCTGCGTTATTTCATGTTTTGAGTTGTCACACCACTCACTGTATGCAATCAGTGTCTGGAGAATAACATTTCCTGGATACCTTTGATTGTTTTCACTCAATAAAATATCTTAACTAGATTGAGTGATGCAGGAGAAACTGATTCTTAATTCAGTCTTTGAGGACGGATCCGTGGGTCAACTGGTACAACAGATTTTTCTCTCTAAATGTGCTGAGTTTCAGACAGTGTTGGTCCAATATTTACAGAGCTGGATAGTTTCTTGGTGCAACTTTTTGGCATTTTCCAAAATAAACTGAACAATATTAGGGGAACAGTTATAGGAAATGTCAAAAACCAATATGTCAAAGGTGAACAGCTAATGCACTGGCTCTGTCTTAATCATGCTTAAACAGATGAAGTGTCTTGTTACTGATTAGTCCAATTAATTTCTGTGTTCATGGGAGGATTCTACATTTGTTTGTTAGAGACATATAGTACAAATTGCATCTAATCATAACAGCAGCCAGAGTCTCAATGCAGCATAAAAAAAAAGAGAATTATAGCTTTGTCAATGTGTATTGGCAAGAAGGTCTAATGTCTAATATTAAAGACAGAAGTTCAAGAATTAATTCCTATTATCAGGAGAGGGGGACAGCATTTTACCACTAAACTGTGTTGTTTGTTACCACTTTGTATGCTATACGCCTTACTTGGTGGTCAGACAACACTTTTTCACAGGAAAGAGTAGCCACAAAGCCCTCTTCAAAACCACAGGACTCCCTGGAGCAGTAAACAGTAACTTTACCTCAAACAAAATGGTAGTAGAAGGTCTATTGCTACCTCTGTTTGTTGGTTTGTGCTATTGTAGTAATTTGGCTCAAAATAATGACTCAGGCAATAAATAAATGTACGCACTGATTGAGGTAGACTGGCAACCTTCACAATCTCTGAGGTGGAATCAAAGCTACACAGACTAAAAAAACAAGGTTTCAGTCTTCACATGTAAATATATAACAATCGTGGTGTCTTTGAAGGCCAACCACAGTCAGAGGTAATCTAATCTAACATTGACAAAGACATTGTTGACACAAGTCCCAGTCAGAGGTGTTGTGACTATCGAGACCCGTTTATGGCAGCTCTACAGTCTACCATGTAGCGGAATCTGGGACCAAACACAAGCAGTATTGCATTTTATTTCTTTGACATATTATCAATAGCATCTGTAAAATAAAAATAACCCAATCATCTGATAAACTAACAGGCACCAGCTTTTACTGATGTTAGGGAACTAATAAAAATGGCTCACAGTGATACATGTGATCAAAGCTAAAGCTAATTAGCTGCAGGTTAGCGGTTATGTTCTCACCAGTGTCGAATCTGTTTGTTGTCTTTAATTGTAGTATCTGCTCAAATGTTTTTGTCATTGGATTATGGTGTTGGGTTTCAATAAGCCTGTAGCTTGCTCAGCTCAGTTTGAGCATTTGGAAAATTGAATAATTATATATAATAGTCGTAATGGACAATGGAGGACATTCAATTCTAGTGCGTACTTCCCTTGTTAGCATACGTTCTCTCCGGGTACTCCGGCTTCCTCCCACCATCCAAACACATGCACTTTAATAGGTTATTTGGTTCATCTAAATCACCCATAGGAGTGAATGTGAGAGTGAACATTTGTTTGTATGTACACGTCAGCCCTATGATGAACTAGTGATATGTTAAGGGTGTGCCCCGCCTTCATCTGCTGGTAGCCGGAATAGGCACCCATGAGCCCCGCAAGGACTGAGCAGTTCAGAAAATGAATGAATGAATGAATGAAGGAGGGTTAATATTCCTACATGTGTTGTGTTTTACTGCTACCTCAAACTGTAAGAGAGATGCAAATCTGTAGTATTATTGGTCCGTATTTCAGTGCAGCAGCAGCTGATTAACTAATCACTGCCAAGTAGCAAAACAGCTAACAGCAGCTTGAATATAACTTAGCACCACATATGGATGTATTATTTGTCTAAATACTTACATGACACCAACCCAGTCAACAGTGCTATGTCTTCTTGTCCTATGTTGGTTTGACCGGTCATGAACTGGTGACTCACTACTGGGATGGGCTTGTTTGACAGCATACTACCTGCTGCAGATGGGTATCTTTGATGTCGAAAGCATTATGTATTCATTATTTTTGCCAAATCTAACTCCTTTGTATCAGCAACAAACATAAATGGTATGATTAAAGTGATCAAAGTCCAGTGAATCTGAAAATCTGTGACCTTCTGACTTCTATCACTTGTTTCACATGAATCACTCGTTAAAACTGAGAGTAAATGAGATGTGAAAAATGCCACCAACTGTCTTGAAGAGTTGTCCAGACCGCATGAGTCAATATTAGAAGCATTTCCACATAGGCTAGGTTCCATCCAAAGTCAGACCTCTACACAGAAATGGAGAATAAAAAACTTTTAAAAAAAATTAAACTGTTTCAGATCTTGTATTCATATTGTCTTCTGTAGGAAATCTCCTGTGGCTCTGACTCGAGTGTTGTACCTCTAGGGATTCATAAACGTTGTAGGATTTCCCATTCGTCTTACTTCACACTTCTCGCCGGATTGAAAGCCTGGTTCCATTCAAACAGAATGTGCCACCGAAGAACCGCAATTTAATTTTAACTTAGTGTCTATATTAATGCTGTGAAATTCCCCGTTTTTTCTTTCGATGTGAGTCTGAGCTGACAGTAGGGCTCGTGACTTTGTGGAGATGAAAATAGAACAACAGAAAGGGGGTATATTTCTCTGTTTCTTTCTCAGCTCCTCATCCCTCGAAAAACTCACTGTGCTGTCACACTGAGGCTGCACACTGAAAACCTGAAACCATGTTCAAATCACACTTGGAGACTATTAACAGCCTACGGGCGAAGGCGGGGTACACCCTGGACGAGTCGCCAGTTCATTGCAGGGCCGACACATAGAGACAAACAGCCAATCACTGTCACATTCACACCTATGGGCAATTTAGATTAACCAATTAACCTACTAATGCATGTGTTTGGACGGTGGGAGGAAGCCAGAGAGAACCCACGCAAACACAAGGGGAACATGCAAACTCCACACAGAAAGGTCCCTGGTTGGAATCGAACCCAGGACCTTCTTGCTGTGAGGCGACAGTGCTATCCACTGCACAACAGCCAAAATCTTTCTCCATTAATTTGTCAACTCTTTATCGAGGACGTGACTATTTTTGGTAATTTCCCCAAACATTAAATACAGGGCCAATCCTGTGCCTCAGTGAGGTCAAGGAGTATGTTGGTTTTTATAACAATATACAGTGATTCAGAGAGATTGTATAGGAATTTTGAAGCTGTAAATAGTGAATATGGGTGCTTTTTTGTCAGTTTGTGACCTTATAACAGTCGTTTTATTGCATGTGTAAAATTAAGTGGTGCTTGGATGTTTTATGGCAAGAGGAGGGAGACTATTGTTATGGCAAGCAACGAGGAGGTAGATGACAATGTCCAATAACACACAAAAATTGAAATTTTGAATTTTAGAGTATTTCAACGAGTGCCCTATAAAGGGTTAATGAAGAAGTTTTGGGTTTATGTGTTAGAAGTTAGTTAACACATGTACTTGATTAGAGGCTTCTTCCTTGTGCAGCCGTCACTTCTTATGCTCTCTGCTTTTGTTTTTTCTTTGTGTTAAAAAAAAAAAAAAAAAAGAAAATCTCTCCCAATAGTGCTCAGCTCTGCCTTTGATTATCAGAGAAGACGGAGCGTCTGAATTCAGCCACCAGGCCATTAATCTGTGGCTGGGTCTGAGAGATGAGGCAGCCTTCAGTGGTGACCCACGGGGAATTATCTTGCTCGCTTCAGCCTGCTGCAGAGACCTACTGCTGGGCTCAGACCACAGCAGTAACACTCTCACCAATGGCCACCCGGGGCAGACGCTGTGGACACTGATGTGGAGAGAAACTTAACTGATGCAACAAAAGGGTTCTGGACATGCTGGGGTCTACTTTTATAGCGGGTTTAAGATGGAAACGCAACAAACAGACTTGAAACTCAACCAATGAAAGACGAACTCATCACAGCGTTTCATACAGAAACAAACTACAAAGTTTTAATTGGTTTATTTGATGGTTTTGAATCCAGAACTTAGTGATTACAACAGGAGCAACATCTTAAAAGGACCTGTTTTTGCTTTTAAAGTTTGCCTTTCAGATATAAGTGATATACTTTGAGGGGGAAAAAAAGGTCTTTTTACAGCCATTTTACTGATTATCACAACCAAAACCAAAAGATAAATAAAAATACAGGATCCACCCATTTTTCTTCTTCATGCATTAAACAGACTGGAAAGTTGCTGCCCTCTACTGTTTATTATTAATGTTCTTTCTAACAGTTGTTCATATTTTGTATTATTTATTTGTTTATCTGCTCACACCTTCACAAACAACAGATCAACGTGAATATTTCATATTGCAGATGCACCTTTTTATCATTAAATCATTGTTTGCATCAATAAAATATGAGACATTTCTTTTTGTTTAAAGTTTGTCTTTTTTAACTTGTTCTTTTGACTCAATAGAGATCTAAATACATGACACTATTCCATCAAAACATTTAATCTGTCTGTAGCTGGTGGTCATATTTCATCATTCTTGTTGTGGACTAGTAGAGATAAAAGACTTGACCGATTAGTCTTTAAAGAAAAGTGTTTTCATCTGCCTCCTACTGCAGTTCAGCCAGGTCTCTTCTGTCCTGTACTCCTGCTGATCCATTAAGGGCATCTCTCATTCAAAGCTACACATCATTTGTCTTGATGTTGGCTTTTTTTCCCCTATTTTCTCGTCCTCCAAACTGAGCCGAGGTTGTATAAGGGCTGTTGGCATTTGATGGATGAAGTCATCACTGCCCTTACATGCACACAAGAAACGAGGCGATGGGTTAAGGCAGGGGAATCAACGACTGCTTTTACCATCACTGCAATGAGGTGGTCAGTATTAAACCTGCTCTTCCGTGGAGATGGACCTCATTTAGATAATAGCTCCAACTTATTCTCACATGAACTCACTGCCACATTTATTTAAACTTTAGGGAAATAATGGTATTTTCTGTGTAGTACTGTACTGTAGAACTGTGGCTGATGATTTGTTGGGTGAAAACCCACTGTGGAAAAAAGTTAGTTTGAAGAATACCGAAGTATGATTTTGGATGGAAGCCCATTGCTACTTCTCTGACGACAAATAAAAAAAAGCCTGCAAATAAAAATTTGCTGTTTTTCAAAAATAACGAGGTACATTCTCAAGATAATAACTTAGGGTTGGGTCTAAAGATTTGCAAGAATGTGATGCCCTTAAAACAGATGCAAACCAGAGCCTGTAATTCAGAAAGTAGCAGCTGCACCACAAGCAAGGAAAATACGGAAAACAACAACAGAAAATATGGAAACATTCAACACAAAATGTTTACCCTTCTACGCAAAAGTGAAATGAGCTTTAAAAAAAAAAAAAAGAAAACTTAAAACTTCACAAGAGGCTAGTATGGTTTGTCTGGTTTGCAGAACCTCCGACTTGTTCTTTCGCTCTGTCTTTTTCATCAAATCTTCAAGTGTGTGATGCTTCAATACATTTAATTCATATTTAATAGTATCATAGGTGACATCTTCAGTCAGACATTGTCGAGATCATGTCTGGGGCTGAGCTCAGATTTTCAGGCAATGGCTACTGCCACAGTACTGTGGCACAAAATATTGGTTTGTCAATTGCCACAAAGCCAATCAAATGTTAGCATTTGTACTGTGACAATAAGCAGTAACAATGTTTTGTTGCCACAGAGCCAATCATAGATACCGTTCCATGAACTCATTGGCCTCTCGTTGCCATAGTATTGTGGTCATATATGGAGTATACACCCCATACGCACGACAATGAAATGATGTCAATCCGTAAAAGGTTAATATCGTCCACATGACACCAGTGTTGTCTGTGCCCTGAAACAGTATTTTTGGATAATGGGTCCCAAGGTGGAAAAATCTCCCAACACCGCCCTCGTGTTGCCGTATGGATAGACAAACACCACTTTTTGGAAACGACGCCATAGTACCACGGGACCAGAAGAAGAAAACCCCAGACGTAACCTCATGCACATGCTCACTGCACTCTTCTGTGATTTTGATGCATCCTGCGGCTCGGTCTGTGTTTGTGTACAGCGCCACATATAGGTGTGGCATATGTATTAAACCGTTTTAACCCAGTTCTCCACCTGGATGCAGATATTTCTTGAAACAATACATGTATGGACACGAAACTTTTGGAATCCACAAAAGGAAAATACCACGAGTGTTGTCGTCGGGACGTAGCCCCCAGTAATTGGTACCCTAAGCCTTTTCCTGTAACCGGATAGGCACACGGCATGTGCGATGCTTATCGTCACAGTACTGTGGCAGGATGACAGATTACCAGTCTACACATGCTAGAACGAGGACACTGACTGGCTCTGTGGTAACAGACAAATGAGAAAGTTAGTCCCACAGTACTGTGGCAATAGCAACTTTGTAAAAATGAACATGTCTCAACCTCGCAGATAGAGATACCGCTGCAGTATTACATTGTTAGAATTATTTGTCCTTTCCTGTAATCTGAGTGTAGCCATGGATAAACACATAACATTAATGACTGTCAGATCGTGAGCGTTGTGGTGTTCAGGAAGTCACAGTTGCTGTGTCATGTAAAACAGTTCACGTCCCAACTGGGAATGCATTTATGTTTGAGCTGCTGTTTGATACTGCCAGTGATAATTGCAGATAATTTCATTACCAGTGTAAATTCAGTGGCACCTGAACAACATCGTTTCAACTTTCAGACAGTAATGGAACACATTTTGGTCATGATTGAGTCACATTAATGGTTGAAGCCTCTTTCGATGATTTCAATAGATTTTATTACAGATTTGAAAAACAAAAGAAGCAAAATACAGGATAATTGGTTTGCAAATATGCAAAACTATGTATGATCGCCTGAGACACTAGAAATAACTCCACAGCTTAGATGCAAAAGCACTAATTGCACTGAGGTACAAAATTACATGGATGTGTTTGCGCCAGCATATCATTAGTGCGAAATCTTTTATGGAAAAGTCCTGATGTGGAGAAGATTGCAGGTTGTAATGAAGCACAACTCATAATTTTTTTTGAGATACAGTCATTATTTTGATTCACAGGATTTTTTTTTTTTAATCACACTTCTGAAATTTATTTCATACCTTTTTCATAAGTAAAGCCACAAATGGAATTATTCCTACTTACCTTATGCAAAGTAAAAGACCCTGGATATGTGTTGGAACGGAGGCTCTTTTGTCACCAAATGCGGATCATTTAGGGAAAGGAAAGTTTTAATTGGATTTGTGAATGGAAAGGTTACATTGGTATTCCTTAGTATTGGACATTACTAAAAGATTTGATGTCAAACCTGTGAAATTTGTATATTTATAGTGATTCCTTTCAAACTGTAAAAACACATTCTATTTTAAGTTGAACATAGAAACCTATATAGTGTAAACATGTAACTTTCCGTCTCATTACCATCAACAGTATTGACAGGTAAGTAAAATAAACTATATCGATCAGTGCAATGAGGCAGAGCCGCAGCATTTGAAGCAAACACTGGAAAATGTGAACCGTGGACCATCTTACAAATTAGATACTACTACTTGTGATGCAGATTTTTTTTTTTTTCAAGTGTGAAAATAATGAAATATGGCGACAAATGTGTTAGTCTTAGTAAACGGCTGCTTTAAACAGACTCTCCTGGAATTATTCGCCAGGACAGGTGCAAAGGTCCGATCAGCATTTGTCATCGGTAAACTGTGCATTTTATCATTAAGTCTTCTCTCCTCCGCAGTTTTTCTCAAGATTGTCTGGCAGCTTTGGTCCCGTCTGTGTTTCATATGATCTACTTTTATCTCACTTTCATCCTGCTGGAGACTCAGCCAGTGTTTGCTGATCTTTGTTTATAACTATTTTAGCATCATGTGTTTTTTGTGACTAACCATAGCCTCCACGCTCAGCTCCTCTGTTTCTTTTTTTTTTTCTTTGTCTGTGTGAATGATAAGTCAGGGTTTGTCTCTTTGTACCATGAGAAGAGGGCAGAATTTGTTTTTATTTTTCAGACTTCAACAATACACCAGCATATTAAAGTAGCCAGATTGCCTTCAATCCTGATCCTTCTTTTCAACTTTCCTTGTTTTTGGAGATAATCTCATCTGAATTCAGGAGCTGGACAGACCTCAGACACTCCCCTTCCTCTCGTATCTTAGCCTCATAGCATAATCAGCGTTAGGAGAGTAAAGTTACACAGATATCACAATCTGACCAAAAATATGACTTAGGCAATTATGCTATGAGGCTAACATGCTCCTAAATAGCTACGTGCTCTACAGTTCATTTTGTTCTCACTTTCTTGGCCCACTCTCCCTCCTTCTATTTGTCTTTTTCTGTTTAGGTACTGGGGAGTTAACCAGAAGAGACTGAAGACGCCATGCCTACGCAGCCACTTGATCATCTCTTACTTCGTCTTGAGTCATCTTTCAATATTCTTTTGTCCGTAGGTCTGGTTGTAGTGAATTTTCATTGCTAGCTATTTCAAAAGATTGTATATAATACAAACGATTCCGTCAGGTAACTTACATTATAGCCCGCTGTCAAGTACTAGGTCATTGCTCTGTCAGTTAGTCATGGTCAGAGACATGCTGCCTCTGTCATGGGCTGTTCCAACACCGGTAGCTGGGGCACCGATAAGGGGGGGTAAACATGACAAATTCATGGCGCTAAGTGTTTTTGGGGGGCCCATAGAGAAGAGGAGGGGGCCCAGTGGATGCCGGTTCGAAGTTGTGAAGATGTTGTGTGCGATCAACTCCATAAGAGAGGAAGAGCAGTCAAGAGGCGAACGGTGAAAGTATGGTAAGTTTCGGTTTCATTTTTATGTGACGCTATGAATGGATTGTCCCTAGCTGTCTCTAGCTGCCCCATTTTGAGCTGTTTGTAGTTTTATAAGTTCAGACTTATAGATGCAGTGTAACACACAAAGCACAATTAATGTCATAAACACAACCAGTGCAGGTACACTTTAAGGCTGTTTTTTTTTTTTTTTTTTTTTAATTTCAGGCAGTTACATTCATTGGCACACACACAAACGAATGCACAGTTCATCATTTTTCAAATAAGGATTACAATATAACGGTAACAAAAAAGAGAAAAAAAAAAAAAAGGCTGAAAGGGAGTGGGACGAACAGAACTTATTAAATCCCACCCCGATACTCATTCATAATGCACATATAATAATATATTCTCCTGCGACTTTAAATTTTATAGCAGCTTAGAACTCGAAGTTACACTGATCGAAAAGCAATTAAAGAAACAATGAATAATATTGTTGGTACTGAGTAGCTAATATATTAAATCATGGGGGTATTACCATAAATAACAGATAACAATTACATAGTAACATCAATTATTTACCCACAATGGCTGTTCTATACATAACAAGGGTCTTCGTCAATATATGACAAACTTCTACATGAATCCCATCTATGTGAATGAGGTATTACATATGCTATATATTAGTAGTATTTACATAGTCAGACAGACAGCTTGTGGACAGACAAGCCATCTCTAAATGCGCAGTGACCCTTAAACAGCCCATGGATGATGCAATGGCATCTCAGTACTAAATCTCCCTAAAGGAGCCTCATGGCATTTACAGTCTTTAACAGTGTTAATGAGCACTGACCTTAAAACATGTGTTTAGCTCCCAAAGAAAACTATCCATTTTTAAGATATTTTGTGCAATGTTTCTACATGATTTGTGTTATTTAATATATTTTATTGCGGTGGCGCAGTAAAGCAATACGGGCCTGGGTCTGAACTCATTGGAGACCCTTCTGCGTGGGTTTACTGCATGGGTACTACAGCTTCCTCCCATCATCCAAAAACAAGCACTTAATAGATTAACGGGTCAATCTAAATCACCCGTGGGTGCGAATGTGAGAGTGAATGTTGTTTGTGTGTATATGTGTGCCCTGTGATGCACTGGCGATGTTGGACCCTATCCCAGCTATCAACAGGTGAAGGTACAGGTACAACAGCCCTTTGACCTTCAGGAGGATTAAATGGTTCAGCAAATGAATGAATGAACTAACGAATGAATGAATGAAAATCTTTTATTGTTCTATATATTTATATCATGTCAGTCTAATTCACAAATCCACTGAGTGTGGATGGTTCCATCACAAAAATGTTCTAAAAAAACCCAAAAAACTAAAAAAAAAACCTTGTTGCCGTACATTTAATCACATTAGATTTCTCTTGGTATTTGATAAATGAAGCAATGTGAAAACGGAAAGCTAATAACCACCAGAAACCACCTTACAACCATACACATATGATGTATATACACTGCATATATATAGTCAATGTTGCATTCTAGTGATTTGAAATTGTTTCTCTCCCCAGACTGTCGATTTCTGCTATGTATTCATCCGATGAATGAGCACTATCTGAGGAGAGAATTTATGCCTGCATCATTTGGCAGTTTGTCTTTGTGATAGCAAAGATATGAAAAATGTGTTGCTGTGAGAGGGCAATTTATAATTATTTTTCCAGTAGGGTTCCTAGAGAAACACTGTGATGGAGATGGAGAAAATGATAATTAGATAAATAAAAATGTGTGACACGTTCCGCAGCCTCTCCTTTTCCCTCTCTGCCAGGAACAGAGTTTGTGGTCCTCGCATGGGTTTTGGAATGAATCCGGTGGATCGTGTTCTCATGCACAATTCACATGTTTTCCTACAACCTTAATGAGCAGATCCAACCTCATGGTCAACATCACCACCTATCTATTAGGGATGTACACGGACTCCTGGATTTGTTGCAGCAGCACAATTATTTGCATCTGAGTAAAGGGGAAACAGGAAGGCTTGCATGTATCTAGTTCTGTTGCCGTTCTGCGGAAGCTTAATAATCAGTAGAAGCTTGAATCTAATACTGGTTTATGGTTTTCATAATACCAGCAATTATCACTGAAAAGAGGATCATTTTAACATTTCATTTCTTTTATATAATTTTTATCATTCAATTCTGAATCCACATCATTAAACTGGTAATATGTGTGAATATTGCAAATCTCACCACCCACCCTAACGCATAAAATATAAAGAAAAAAACATGAATACTGTATTCAGATTTAGCCCCACCCCTTTTCATTAACCACATTAACCCTGATCTGAAGCCTTTAGTAGTAGGACTAAAGCCCCAGCAGGTCTGTGTTATTTTTATATATATATTTATTCATTCATTTATTTGTATATATATATATTTATTTTATCTATTTTTTTAAGGAAGGCAAAGTAAGACCCAGAGACACAAAATGGGGAATGAAATTAAGATATTAACTGAGAATAATTAAAATGAATAATAAATGTACATTTCTAAAAGAGCATCCATCTTGAGAACACAGTCAGACTTGGAAGAAGCACACACTCGACATGTAGAGCCTCTTTGTTTGAGTGCAGGGTTCAGTAAACTTGCAATTACAGAAGTCATAAATGGATGAAGCTGATGAAGGGTGAGATCTGTCTTCTGCTGCTGCAGCGTCTTTATTAATGAACCCTGATAAATTTACTGAGAGTGCTCGTACAACTTATATAATTTCGCTTTCATTGGTATTCTCTGCTCATATTACACAAGCAAATAAATAAGGGAGAAGAACATTTTAAAAAGGCTTTAAAAAATTTGACCTTTGACCTACTTTTTCCAAAATGTAATGTAACCAGATCTATTCTGGGTCACTGACAATCTACAAACCCAATGTGATATGAATTCAACCAATAATTTCACTGCTACAGGCATGTGAAATTTCACCCATTATAAGTAAATTGGGAGGTGGGGGGGTGGGGGATTTAAAACTTCATTAAAAAATTTAACTTTGACCTGTATTTCCCAAAAGGTAATGACATGTATTCTGGGTCACTGGCAATCTATAAACCTAATTTGGTATGAATTCAACCAATAGTTTTGCTGCTACAGGCATTTGATATTTCGCCCATTATGATTAATGGGAAAACAAGATTAAAAAAATTAATTAAAAACAATTAACTTTGACCCACTGTTCCCAAAATGTAATCAGATCTATTCTGGGTCACCGGCAATTTCTAAACCCAATTTGGTATGAATTCAACCAATAGTTTTGCTGCTAGAGTGTTAACAAACAAACACACAAACCAAACCAAAAACAATACCCCTTGCCTCCCCTTCGGGGGGGGGGGGGGGTAATAACAACAGTTTTGTTATTACATGACTTAGAGGTAGATGTGTATTCAGCTCACATCCCAAACCTTAAGTGCATCATGAATGGAGCAGATCTGTCATAAACGTTTTGTTTTTTTCTCTTGTGTTAAAATGAAAGTCAACTGGCAATTTTGTTATTAATAACCTCTGACTGGATTCACGTTTACTTCTTGTTTTTATGAAGCCGAGTGGAAGATAAAGTCTACAAAATTTCCCATATGTCCTTTTTGTAATTACCAATAGCAGCCTAGCGTGTTTTCCCCTATCACCAGCATTTTACAGTAAACGCAACATGACAGGAATGTACAATTAGACCTCAATCTGTTACTAACATTTGGTCTTTTACTGTGTATACCGCATATTGGAGGTAAGTCCTACCATATGGGTAGGGTTTGCGGATTGTTTTTTTTTTTTTTTTTTTTTTTTTTTTTTTAAAATTCCTGCTATTTATTATGTGATTCCAGGAAAATGCATTTATCCGAGTCACAGCAGAGCTATCTGGGAAACAAATAAGAAATAATGATATATGAAATATACAGCAGTCACACCACAGTTGGCTCAATTTCTGCCTCTGGCGACATCTTGGAGGACCCTACAGAACTGATTAGCCTAAAAATTCTAATTCTTCTGCAGCTGTGGTGGAGAGAAATCCGTTAGAAGCCAATAGTAAATGAGGCCAGTGTGTTTATTATGTGAAACTCTAAGGGGTTTTTTTGTGTGTTGGCTGGATGTACCCGGCTCAGCTTTGCCGCCTGAGCCTTGTTCGCTTTACATCTGGGCTGAGCTGGAACAAAAGGGCAGACGCTAACCCAACAGGCAGCACTAGCATTAGCACACTGATTATCATCCCACGCACAGCCACGCATGCACACATAGTCATACATACGCACATGCTAGGACCAGGACCCGAGCCACGAAGCACGGTGTTTCAATCGTGACTGAAATGCTGAGTTACTGTAGAAGGAGGAGAAAAAAAAAAAAAAAAGACAGAGAGAGAGAGAGAGAGAGAGAGAGAGAGAGAGAGAGTGAGAGAGAGAGAGAGAGATA
>JAPQRP010000009.1:23943510-23954317 GCA_037367295.1 Apogon hyalosoma | reverse complement strand
TAAATAATTGGTGTAAAATGCAGTTTGTCATCTTTTCATGGTCATCAGCTATGACCCATTTGGATGTTCAGAGGCTCTGTATTGAACCGGTAAAACCCACGGAGTTTGATCAGTGACTGAATGGAGACACTTGCTTTATGTTCAATTAATGATATATTTTACTAAAAAAAAGTGTCTTTTTCCTCAGTTTTCTCTGTTTTGATATAATAACCTTTGAATTTACTCTGAGCTTTTATGAACATCTACATGATCAGCGAATTACAGTACATATAGGAAAATACATGATTTACACTGAAAAAACTCAAAATAAAGAGGACAATATTACAGTAAATGATGATAAATCACTGAAGAAAGGCTTATATAGAGGGAAACATTGACTTATGAACTGCCACAAAAGTACCACTGGGTCTTTATGGGGTGAGGGAAGAGGTCAGGGTGGATGTTTGGGTTGGTTTTCAACACTCACTCACATTATATTAAAAATACCCGTTGTAGGCAGAGTGTCTAAACCATAGTCAGGATGGTGGCTTTACATGCAGCTGGGAATAAAACATGCATTTTTCTTCCCAGAAACAGAGGAGGCTGAATATAAAGTCGCTGTGCATGCGCTGTCAGGACAATTCCACATCTCTGCTCCTCTACATTTGTACATCTCCAGGGTAAACATTTATCATGAGGTTTGCTTTGGTTGCAAACTAAGGGAAACAAATGACGACAGGATGTAAGAACCTCACGCTGACATGTATTTTAGTGAAGCCAGCCTTGATCTTTCATTCCTATGCAGCTCAGTAATAACAAAAAATTGAGGTCACAACATCCCGAGTTTCCTGTTAGATGGGCGATGGCACTTTTAATGCATTATGTAATGTGTGTAGGCGACATGGCATCTCATGGCGGATGCAGGAATGGTACACATGTTCGGAACATGGCCAGAGGCACGGTACATTGTTGGGTATATACATTCTGGTGAAGGATTCAGCAATAGTAGCTTTATCTGCAGCTGACTGTACATTTTTTTTATAAATAAAACAAAGCCAGAAATGCAGAAGTGTAGCTGCAGTATGTAGAATTGTGTATTTGTGTGTGTGTGAGACTATGAGACTGAGGATTCCTGTAGCCAAATGGAGCTCATTAACATCCCCATATGCACAGAAAAGGATACACACAGAAACATAGTAATCACTCAGTCAGCCCCACAACTCCTCTTCCATTCTTTGCCCCCCCCCCGCCTCACCCCTGTGCTGAGAGGGCTCATAAATAAAGCACAGTAAGATTGAAGCGCTTGCAGCGATAAAGGAAGCTGGCTGGGAAAACGCAGGACCCAGTGTACCACATAGGGCAGAGACAGGCGCTGTGTTTATGCGCGCATTTATTTATCTGTGTTTAGGCGGGTTTGTAGGTGGGTGAGTGGTTGGCTAAGCGCTTGTGAATTATGGGACATTTTAGACGTCAAAATGTACTTTTTTGTTAGCCGATTGAGGAGAGCAGTTCATTTGGGATTGACTTATTTTGCTTCGTTCCTCTGTAGAAATTAACCCGTAGGTTGTTTAACCCTTTAGCCCCCGACGTGTCTGTGGTGAACGTTCTGAATGTGTGATTGATTTGAAATGCTCCTAAAGATTCAATCATTTGCTCAATAAGAATAATTTCAGCAAGTGCTAATAGATTGGATGTTGTGCTTTCCATAGACATCTGAGCATGCTCAGTTCAGCCCCCACGGGGTAATGGGGGCAAAACATAGAGCAATGAATGACACCAACTTGCTATATAAATAGACGGTTTGTTTTTTTTTGTTTGTTTTTTTAACACCATTTTCCTTGTCGTTTTTTGTTTTTACAGTTGTTTGCAGTGTAGTGGTGATTTTCCTCTATTTTATTTATTTATTTATTTTTTTTACTGTGTTATTACACAGCTTTGACCATGTAACTGCTTTCTGGAGTTCAACCAGGAGCCACAAAGCAGCTGGACTGAGTTAGAAAAAAAAAAAAAAAGAGCCCAAAACAAAAACTACTGGGCCAAGATTCAAATACCTGTTTTTGTTCAATGTGTTCTAGCTCACAGTTCGTGTTCAACATCGTAAATCTGTTATTGTTGTACATTCTGAGTGTCTTATTTAGTAAAAACCTGTCAATCTTCAATTCCTCTCTGTCTTTTTCTGTTATTCCACCTGTTTTGACCTAAACCAGTGAAGAAAAGGAACACAAGCACACACTCACAGCAGCTTTAATGAACCTGAAATAGACGTAAATTCACAGCAGCACGTTTACCTGGAATAATGTCTCAGGGGTTAAAGGTTAAGCATCTGGCCTATAACACCTCTTAGTCACAGGGGTCATACTATAAACTGTCATGTTTACCAGTTGAATTGGCCTTCTTGTTGCTCTGTTTACAGAATAAAAATGTTTTTTTTTTCCCTTGACATCTCTACTGTAGCTATACTTAGCTGCTCACACTCATCCACCCACACACCTATCTATTCACTGTCAGCTAAGACACTAATTACACTAACTTGTCGTAGTTGAGGTGACTTAGTGGCATGTCAAATAAAAGTTTCCAACTTAGCAGTGTACTATATGATTGTGGTTTCAGTCATTTAGAATTAGCATAGCAGATTTCGTGCTTAGCTTTTTCCCATGTTCCACCTTTTTGTCCAAATATGATCACTTCTATACAGTCTGTATACAGTGTTGTGCAAGTTACTTCCAAAATGTAATACATTATTTCTTCTTACTGTTGTTTAAAAGTAATTCCTCACCTTACAGCAGAGGTGTCAAATTCCTTTTGGTTCAGGAGCCACATTTAGCCCAATTTGGGCTCAAGTGGGCCGGACCAGTACAACAATAACATAATAACCTATTAATGACAACTCCAAGATTTTGTCTTTGTTTTAGTCCAAAAAAAACCTCATTAAAATACGAAAATCTTTGCATTTTACAAAAGAATAACATGAAAAAATGGATATTTCTTTAGAAAAGTTACCGCAATTTTAACGATATTATGCCTCAACTTATTATTTATACATATGCATTACACACAATGTTACACAAACATTTGGTAACAGGCATGATATTGTTACAATTTTGGAGTTTTGAGCTGAAATAAGAACAATTTCTACAATATTATGTCTCAGCTTATTATTAACACAACTTACAGATCACAGTGGATCTACAAATGCACAAAACATGTAATAACAGGCATAATATCGTTAAAACTGCACATTTCAGGGTGTTCATATTTGTTTTTATTTATGCATGTTTTTGCATTTCATTGCGAAAGGGCAGTTTGTAAATGTAAATATTTTCACAGTGTAACGTTATTTTTTTCACTGACATTTTTCCACATAATATTTCAAGAAAATGTGTCGTTGTCATTATTTATAGGATATCGTGTTATTATTTTACTTGAGATCATATTGGTCTGTATGCGAAACCTGAACTAAAATAATTTTGACAACCTTGACTGTTACTGTCTTGAGTGTAATTTTTGCACTTTCATCCCACGGGCCGTATTGGAACCTTTGGTGGGCCCGATTTGGCCCGCGGGCCACGTGTTTGACACTCCTGCCTTACAATGTTACTGTCTCAGAATTGTAATGTGTTACATGACTCCTGTATTACTTTTGAATTACATATAGACTCTTGTTATAAATGGTGTATGTGCAGTAGAACCCAACCCCCCCCCCAGTGCAAGAGATAGGAAAGCCTTGGGATTAATAAGTTTGTGCCCTGAAGTACATGTGGACAGATAGCGCAGTAAGTAACGCTACAGTCTATGCTGTTTGAATCCCAGCAGGAACACTTGCATTTTTGTCAACATTTTACATGTTCAAACAGGGGGCGCTGCACTGAGGATGCTGGTAGATAAATATGCAATCAATAAAGAATTCTAACTAGTCATAGAAATGTTAGCTTACCTTGTCATTGCTGATCACAGGGATCAAGCTAATGCTAACTAGCTTCTGTAAAGCAGGGCTAGGGTTAGTAATGAGCATACGTCCATGTGGATGATAGACTGTCTTCTGTCGTCTTCACCCATTGTCTGAACACCAACAGGAAATAGAACTTTACTGACACATTTTTGATTCTGCAAGGTCTGACTGTTTTTGGGTTTTTTTTGAGCAATTAAATTATGGGTGAAAAGTGTGTTGTAACGCAAACTTGTTATTGAGAAGGTACCGAGTAAAATATTACTGAAAATTGATTAGTAATGCCTCACACTACTGCGTTACAAGAAAAAGTAATCTGTTACTGTAATGCATTACATTTGTAACCCATTACTCTAACACTGTCTGCATATGACTTGCAAATTAGGCAAACATTTATTCCACTCAAACTAAATAACAAACCAGACTGTGGCTCAGATCCCAAACATAAATCTGGAATAATTTTAAAAGACCAGTAGTAAATTGAATAATACTAACCAACAAACCTCCACTATAACTGTAACCAGGACATTAGCACAACATAAATATAACAGTGATTTAACACATTTTAGTGCTCTAGCATCATGCAAAATTTACGATTAGCTGGTTTCTGTGTGTATAGTTATATTTTGTTGTATATGCGTTATATTTAGAGAGCTCCATGGAAAACCACTGTATCTGGACTCAGTGCAACCCACATGTACATGATTAATTCCTCACATTAATTAGATATATGAAAAAAGGAACCAAATCTCAAAGCCAAGGACGGTCAGAACCTGTGTCAAGGATAATTAGATACAATGACAAATGCAGCCATCCCAAAATAGGAGAGAATGGAACTAGTATGGGCTCAACACTTAACACTATATGGCAAGAGTCGCAGTATGAGCTATTATTCCGTGCCTCCTGTTAATATAATATATTGACATATTGCGGTGTAGAGAGCACAGCAATAAACCTGGACCTGATTACTACAGAATAAAAAAAAAAAAGGTTTGGACCTAACCCGGCTTTAGGCAACAAGTGAGCCTGAAGCTAAAATGAAGGATGAGGGTCAGGTAGAGGTAACAGTTGTGGTGCGCGTCTCAGCAGCCAGACAGATCAAATGAAAACGTCTTAGAGAAGTCATCTGTAAGCTCTCAGCCCATTTGCCTTTCATAAGGATAAACAAACACATGAACAATGCATTCACAGAATAGCAACGGTGCTCCTGTATCAGCAAGACAAATCCCTGTCTGATGCAATCTCATTGAATTTTCATGCATGTTCGCTATCCGTCTGCTTTGCTGTCTCTGCTTCACAGGTTATTATCTGATAGGGATTTTACATTTTGAAGATTTAGTTTGATTTGTCTCCGCTGAAACGACGCTGTATTTTTCAGTGTTTTACGCATTAAGTACTCATGTTTCGTATCATCAAATTTTGAGAAAGGGCGCGGTAAACACAGACTCGCGATCTTTTTTTTTTTTTTGTTATTAGATGAAGTTCTTTTATTTTTCATGGGGCTCTGGTTCTTAAAGGCTCTACCGCCACAAAAGAAGGCTGTCATAACACTGCATTTTTTCATTTATAGTTAAACTCTTTCAGTTTCTATATGTCTATAATTTAACAGGGATCAGCTAGCATACTGAACAGTCAACTTGTTTTCCATTGAAAGTGCAGAATGACATTGACACAGTGTCATAAAAGCCACAAAAGAGAGTGTGATGTAAGTCCGGCGGCTCAGTGGCCTACTTTGCGCAGCTAAAACTTTCTTTGGCAAATAAGATCGGCTCCTTGCTGTTAAGAAAAAAAAAAAAAAAAAACCCTTCAGACCTCCTCCCAAAGGGTGAGACAACTCTGACACGGGCCCTCCGTCCCCGAAAAGGACAGATCTCTTTCAAGCCTTTTAGCGACGCCCCCTGTGCATAAAAAGCGCTATGCCCATTTTTCTCTCTCTCCGTCTCGTTCCTTCCTCCTCTTTCTCCTTCTGTGATTTTAGAGAGGGATCCTCCGGGGAAACATCCTCCAGAAATTTGTCCCCATAGCTATTTTGAAGCCGTATCGGACCGGCTGGCTTGGCCGGCGTCTCATTTCCGCCTTATACTAACTCCCTCATTATGTGACACAAATCAATTATGGATGAAAAAAACCCTGTGATGATGCACAGAAGCCCTTTCATGTTTCAAACCCCCAAAGCCTGTGAGAAGAACACAATAAAATGATAAGGAGGAGTAAGCGGAAGAAAGGGTGAAAAGCTGAATTTATATGACCGGGAACTCCACGGTCATGTTGCTGCTCCTAGTATTTAGCTGGATACACTTAAAGCAAACAACCTGATGTCATCCAAACCCACCTATTGGACCTGTCACTGTTCTATTGGATGCAGACTCATGTTTGTTAACCCTCAGAGACCTAAGCAGGCTCCAGCAACCGGCACAATCTACAGATCTAAAACGTTAAGCAGCATTTGAGCCACAAATCCTATCAATACATTTAAATAATTCAGGTAAAATGTAGTCTCTCAATGTTTCTGTGGCATCGTTTGTGTTTTTTAGAGAGTTCAGAGGCGGCGTAGTGAATGTGGAAACACCAGTTCATGTAGTTTGACAAACAACACTAGTTTTAGATCCTTGTTTTTATGTTCAGTTAATAAGTTCAGTTTCGCTGTAGAGGATAATATTATAATAAGGGCTGTTAAATCGGTTAGGAAAAGTTTAATATTGGGGAAAAATTCATTTGTAAGTCAGTGTAATAGTTCTAAATCTTAAGGGTTAAACTTAGCCAGTCAGTTAAAGATAATTAATAACATGTGATGCCAGGCACAACAAACCCCACCCCTCACGCATATTTCACCCATTATAAGTGAATGGGATGATTTTAAGAATTTTCGTAATAAATTTGAACTTTGACCTACTGTTTCCAAAACGTTATGAGATCCATTTTGGGTCACTGGCAATCTATAAAGTCAATTTTGAATGAATTCAACCAATAGTTTTTCTGCTAGTGTTAACAAACAAACCGAACCAAAAGCAAAACCCCTTGCCTCCCCTTCAGGGGGTGAGGTACTATACTAGCCTGTTGACCCATGGGGATCCACGGGTTCTACATGTGGTAGCTTTTATGCTGTTGTGTATTTGTGTATGCTGTACCGCATTTGTCCTGCAGTCACCGCCAAAGTGTTCTGGGAATAGCAATGTGATTGTAAGGTTATTGTATTCCAAAATTACTAACATCTCCCAAAATATTGGTCCTATCAACTTGCTGTTATCGCTAGTCTGTTCCATGACCAAAAATACATGAGTGTACCAAACTGTAGCAGTCAGCTCTTTGTGGATTTTTGTGAATCTCGAGACACACACGCACACGCACACACACACAGAGGCCACTTGGCTTTTATAATAATAAATACGTACCTGTTCTAAACTGTAATTATAATCAGACTGTAAAAATAGGACAGGTGAATTGTTTCCATTACTAACTTAAATACTGTTATTCTGATCCTCTTTGTACATTACATACTTTCTTTAACTGGTTCTGATGTAAGCCTTTGTCCAATCCACTTAATTTATATAGCACATTTAAAAAGCACAAGGTTGCCAAAGTGCTGTAAGACCATACAATTCTCATGCGGGGTTAAACGCCAAGGAATATAAGCGACCTTTAAGCTGAGACTTAAAAGTCTCCAGAGAAGGAGTCATTTTGACATGGGTGGGTAAATTATTCCACAGTTTAGGTGCCAGCACCAAGAAAGCTCAGTCCCCTCTAGTTTTTAGCCTTGTTTTCAGCCCGACAAGGAGAAGCTGATCTGCGGACCTTGGTACCCCAGAGGGAGTCTACCACTCTAAGAGGTCAGAGATGGACTGAGGTGCCAAGCCAATAAAGGATTTAAAAAGTAATAATGACATTTTAAAATCTATCCTAAAATCAACAGGAAGCCAACGAAGAGAAGCCAGGATGGGAGTGATGTGCTTATATTTACGTGCACCGGTTAGAAGTCAAGCAGCCACATTTCGGACTATCTGTAGGCGTGCAAGGGACCTGTGGTTGACTCCAGCAAACGGCGCATTACAGTAGTCTAAACAATTAGTAATAAAAGCATGAATCCCAGACTCAAACTTTTTTAAAATATAGGACAGGTTTAATTTTAGATAAAAGCCGTAAATTATAAAAACTGGACTTAACTACAGAATTTATCCGTTCATCGAGTTTAAAATCAGTATCCATTTTAAAACCAAGATTGGTAAAAAGCGGTTTAGCAAATGACTGCAAGGGACCCAGATCCAGAGGAGAAGCATCAAGGGTCTGACTCGGTCCAAACACAATGACCTAAGTCTTATCATTTAAATTTAAGAAGTTAAAAAGCAGAAAAGCTGTATGCTGACGACATTATCTTGTACTGTTAAGTGACTGCAGCACATCCAACTGTGAAATCGCGTAGTTTGCTGATTTACATATTGAGCTTATTAATCATCAAGAACTAAAACTAAATGAACGTTCCTTTTCAGACCCATAAACGCTACGACAAACTCATCAGATGTTACAAATGCTGAAACAGAGTGAAATTTACTTGCAGTATGGACTGATGAGACGTTGACAAGTAAACACGATGGAAATGAACTGATGAATACACGAAGAAGGATAGTTTTCTTTTACAGAGATCCATATGTTTTCCTCTTCTTTGTAGATTTTTGTTTACTGATGTTGCTTACTTTACAGTTTTGGATGATGGTAACTTCTTAAACATGCGTTTGCCTTCCCTTCCTTTCAGATGTTGTAATCACAGAGTTATATCTACAAGGTCCTTAGTTGTAATTTCTGTCTTTTTTTTCCTCCATATTTTATTATCAGTTCTTATCATACACAGTCAACTAGTTGTTTTAACAGAGACAATGTAATTTTACTCATTGAGCAGCTTTTACAACTTGAAATAATTGTCAGAATGATCTAATTGTAGTATAGGTTAATTTTTGCTTATCTTAATCGATTTATTTGATTTGTATTTTAATGGTTCAACTGTTCTTAAGGGTGTTCTTATCTAAGTATCCTTTTATTATGAAATATGTTATTGTGAAACTTCAACTCTATTGAAAATGAGACCTTTATCTTAATCTAATTTTCCAACAATAAGATAAATATTGTGTGAATATGTGTTCTCTTCAGCTGCTTTGTCATTTATCTGAAGAATTAATCCAACATTTATGGCAATATACTCAGTTCGAGACAAGAAGATCAATTGTCAATGTCAGTGTCTGCGCTAAAAATAATTTTAATCTGGAAACAACTGGGAGGAGTGACTTTGGGTGCCCACCAAGCCCTACTATTTTAGTCCTCCTCTCCTTCTGTCTCTATTTCTCACTTCCCTCTCTTCTCATACACCCTCCTTTGTTACCCAGAGTTCCCGGTTTCCATCCTCCCCCTCTTGTTTTCACACATCAACCTCCCCCCCCCTGCTGGGTTCTGCCTGTCTCCCTGTCACCATCTCGCTCTCCTTTACTTTTTTGCATCTCTTCTTTCATTCGCTCTCATGTCACCAAGGTTAGGAATACTAAATTACAGGCTACAGAAATTCTCCTTGAGGATGACTCCTAACCTTTTGGCGCACAGCTCTGGCTCTGCTGATTTCTTGCTCTCACCTCCACTGTGACATTTTAGCAAGTTGCTGTGTTTATGCATGTCTCAGAGCGGATATGCAAAATAATTAATTTCCGGTGCAATGTGTGATAGCCCGCTGCTCTCTGTCTCTGCAAAGCAAAAAAAAAAAAAAAAACACTTTCCCTTCATCTTCCCTCCATGCCTTTCTCTATCAATTCCCTTTTCTCCCTCCTTCTTTCCCTCTCGCTTTAGAAGTTTTGATTGTGTTCGGGGTAAAGTGGAGCAAGGGCAAGGCAAGGCCTTCTCCTCAGAGGCAGCGGCTGCCGGCCATTTAGACAGCATGGGGCATAAAACACACAAGCCTTGGCGTATCACTGGGTCCCTGCACGCTAGAGTAGCAACACCATCCATGCATTATTACACTGGCTGAACACAGTGCTGCAAGACTGAGCACAGATTTATGCTCAGTCAGAGGAGGATAGTGTGTCTATGGGCAACGGCCATGTAAATACCCACTGGACAGACAAACAAACATAGGAAACAGGAATAATCACTTACCTATTTGGTAGGAAACACAGGGGAAAGGCCAGGAGGCAAAGGAGAAAAAGAAAAGACATCATTAGTTTACAGGAACATATAAGGCTAGTACATAATTCACAATCAACGCAATGTATAACATAGCCGGATTTATGTATTTATATAAATGGGTCAAGAAAATGAAAAAAATATTCTATATTTCTGCAAACAACAAACATATATAAAGCAATTAAGCTGTTTCTGAATGCAAAAGTCATTTCATACCTAATTTTCTTCATTTTTAACTAATAGAAATGTTGCATTATATCTCTCAGACATATAGTAATTTTTATGCTTTAGGTATAAATTACATTGATGATTATGATTTTTTATAGTTGTCACCAAGTCTATAAAGAACACAATGTATTTAGTGATAAGTGCAATGCACTAAACAAACTGTTTCCCAGCTCTAACCAGAATGTGTGTATTGCACAACCACTCTATGACCATGGAAGAATGGGGGAAAAACTGGTGGGTTAGCTAAAACAGTACAATGTTCATCTATGGAGAAATGTTGATATAAAACATAGTTTTGGTTGTGAAACACTGAGATTATAGACATCTTTTGTCTGTAGAAATGACCAATGGCAGCATTTGTGGCTAGGTAATAAATGGGGAATATATATGTATGTATACATAAATGTATTTATGTATTATGTAGATAGATAGATAGATAGATAGATAGATAGATAGATAGATAGATAGATAGATAGATAGATAGATAGATGATAGATA
>JAPQRP010000009.1:23882096-23894262 GCA_037367295.1 Apogon hyalosoma | reverse complement strand
CCGAAATATACAATAACAGTTAACTCAAGCAACTTGTTTGGCTTTTTATCCAGAACCACTGCTTCCCTTTGCCGTGTTCCAACTCCAACATTCCCCTGTATGTAATGCAAGGCTAGTTTGTTCCCTGTCGAACCAACACCAACCCTGGAAGCATATTTCAATCATGTTTCTTCGGTGGCATTTAACCATTCTGCCTTGAATGTATATTTGTGAAAGGTCACATAAAAGCTTTAAGCATGCTGCATTTAATTCTCGCTCCTGACGTCGTCTTGCTGTCACATTTCCATCCCATTTTTTCTTCTTTCTCTCTGTCTGATGTTGACAGAATTTCCCAGCATGCCCCTGAGTCTGTACTATTTGAGTGAATCTGTTTTTTATGCAGTCTATGTGGTGCATGTTTAATATTGATGCAACAATTTTTACTGATTAGTTTTTTATTTATCTCGTGCATTGGCTTCTGTTTTAAAGACGCTCCATTCTCTCTTTCTCATTCGAATCTTTATTTGAAATGCTCTGAATTTCTATTAATTTAGTTGCAGCTCAGAAAATAGCATTTAAAATCTAATTTAACTCATAAAGACCCAAGCATCCACTGGTGACTAAAAGCATCTATTGATCTAAAATGTTTAATACCTGTTGAACCACTAATCCATGTAAATAATTGGTGGAAAATACAGTTTGTCATCTTTTCATGGTCATCAGATACGACTCATTTGGACGTTCAGAGGCACAGTAGTTACCATGGAAACACCATCAGCGTCTACGACATTGATTCACCAGTAAAACCCATTGAGTTGGATCAATGACAGTGGATGGACACACTTGTTTTATGCTCAGTTGATGATAAATTTGCTGAAAAAGTCACTTTTTCTTCAGTTTTCTCTGCTTTGATATATCAGCTTTTGAATTTACTGTGAGTTTCATGAGCATCTAGATTTAATATAGGAAATTAAATATAGGAAAACACATGATTTACCATGAAAAATGCAAAATATAGAGGATAATATATTAAATGGTGATAAATCACTTTAGGAAGATTAGAGAGAAAATTTAATTTGCGAACTGCCAGAAAAATAGCACTGGGTCTTTACGGGTTAATATTTCATATGTCATTCTTTGTGTGATTTATGCCATATCTGCATCCTCAATTTAACAAAACACTTCTGTATTCACCACGTGACCTATTCCTCTCACTTATCTGATCACTTCCCCCCTTAAGTATTTGACCAGAAAGAGGGATTTGGCCGAATAGGATGATCGCATACTTCCTCTTTATATATTCATGAATATTTCAAGTCTATTAAAAAGACATGACTTATTCAGATGGAAGTTTTAATTGAAGTTCCTCCATTTCTGCCAGGCGCTGCCTCGATAGTTCTATGATTTTCAGCGCATGGGGGAATCCCTGAAATGGAGGCAGCACTTTGCAGTGGATGGTCTCCCCCTCAGTGCTCCTTGCCTAATTAAAGCATTATGCAGAAAGCCAGTGCCAGGCCATGTACTGGCAAGACTTTGGACAAGGTGAACCCTGGAGGAAAATGACTAAAAGAGCAAATGAGTGCTTAGTTAGAAGAGGAGAGTGTTTAGGGAGTACAATGTAGACTCAAGGCAAAGGTGGTGGAGTAGAAGTTTTGTAAAGTTGAAGGCTGGAAAATTACACCATTGTAATAGAACACTACAAGGGTGAAATTGGCAAAGAAAAGCTTGTGTGAAGGTTAGATATGATTGTATGTAGTGGAATCTGAACCAGACACTGTGGTCAAAAGGTAGTTTGCAGTTTTTGGTGCTTTTCTAGTACATGTGGCACAATTATGAAATAGTTATTGAAAACTAAATGTACCTACAGATGGTGATGTTTTGTTATCTTAGAAGTTGATTGCAGATTGATTGGATCTCTTAAACTTGGGTTTGACATCAGGTTTAATGTATGTATGACGACTAGAGCTGTACAATATATCATTTGAGCATTGTCATCGTGACGCCCGAGTGCGCAATAGTCACATCGCAGGCCCTGCAATGTAGGAGGCAAATGAACTCAACGTGTTCTCATCGAATTTCAAGGGTACCCGACACACATTGCACGCAGTGATCCACCAATCACAATCATTCTTAATCAGTTTGGAGTGACTCGCTGGTAACGATATTTAAAAATGAGCAATGAACAAGAGAATATCACCATAAATGAAGACTTGGTGCCAAAAAGAAAAGCAACATCAGTTATCAGGAATTATTTCGGCTACAAGAAGGATGATATACAATGATTAAAGGTAACACTCATTTATACACATACATATATAACACTTATATATTCCTGAGTATTTTTTCATATGGCAATATATAACTCAGGGTTAAAAAAAATCACAATGTCAGTTTTTTTTCCAATATCATGAAGTCCTAATGATGATATTAGTGAATTTAAGGCTAGTCAATATACAACAAATATACAAGAAAAGTCTGCACATCTGTACTTCTGCAGCTAAGCTTTTCCTCAATTTCCCAAAGGCTCGGCCCAAGGGATCAATAAAGTTATATCTAATCTAATCTAATCTAATCTAACAATTGCATCATTATAATAGTGATATTTATGTCTGGAACAAAATCAAACAGAAGGAACCGGAGATTTGTGGACTCCAGAATAGAGGCCAACCCCAGATGTCTCTTGTAAAAAGAGAGCTTGAAGGAAGTATTTTAACATATATGAACGTATGTCAAATTGATCATCAGCATCATTTCATGCTTGGTCTCAGTGGGTTGGTCAGTAGACTGGGTCGTGGCAGCCGTCGTACTATGAGATCGTTCTAAATTCCCTAGGGTATCTTTGGTCATTCAACCGTGACAATGGCAGTCTTTGAACCTCTCCCAGTGTGACATTGAACTATGTTTTGGAGCCGTGACCTTCCTTGGGCGAGACATTGGATCCCAAGGTTGGAAATTTTAAGGTCAGCTTACTTTATTATCCCCATGGGCAAATTCAGTGTCTGCATCTTCATACAAACACCAGCAAGTATTAGCAATTAGCATTAGCATTAACCCATGTATACCTGTTTTTGACAGCGAGGGAAACCGGAAAGAACAGGCAGCTCAACACAGGAAGGTCCTGGTCGACCCTTTTAGCTGTGGGGTGTAAATGCTAACCACTCTGCCACCACGCTGTCTGTGGAGAATGTGTACTGGAAAGTGTGATTTTTGGAAATATAACCTCAAAAGAAGTGCCTATGAGCAATCGCATAGCAAACCAAGTATTCTGTCTTCACTAGTGTTTGAGAACTAGCTGGACAGATGTGCTAACACCCAGGAAGCATCTTGCTGTTTTGGACATGTGTTGACTGTAAAACTGTACAAACAAAAAACAAAATGCATGTTACAGTCATATATCATTGCTTTGTATTATGTAAAATATATACCACGTTAACGTTAAGTAAGCTACAGTTCCAAAAACAAAAAAAAGTTCATTAATGATAGCGATTAGCATGAAGCTAAAATACATTGAAAGTCTCATATACATGCTAACACTATTAGCATCTTCTGTTTTTGCACCAAAATAAAGTATGAAACGACACAAAGAGCCTCATCTGAGTATGTAAAGTGACTAAACATGGTTTTACATGACAATACTTACATAGTTATTTTTTTACGGCCAAATAACAAGTAACAGGGATTTAACGGTAACTGAACGGGGGCAGCTGTGGCCCAGAGGGCTTGAGTGGCTTGTGACCAAAGAGTTGTCGGTTCAATTCCGCAGACTGGCAGGAAAAAAAAAAGCTGTTGGCTGATGCGCCCTTGAGCAAGGCATTTAACTCCCGCTGCTCTTAGTTTGCAGTGCGTGGTGTGTTCCTGCATGTTCTAGATGGGTTAAAAGCAGAGGTAGAATTTCAGTGTGTGGTAAAATGTTCTGTATACGGACATTAAAGGGTCTTAATCTAATCTAATCTGGAAGTGATAACATGTCTCAAGCAATATGAAAACTACGGCAGCTCTGAGTAGACAAAGCGCATAAATGCAAACTAAAATATCTCTCTCTACCAGGGGGCAGTGCAACAAATATGACTGTTTTCTAGTCTCCACTGTTTTCCTCAGGTTTGTGTTTGGGCGTAGTCAGGAGACGTAACTGTATTTGTTTGCATGGGGAAAATATCCGTCCACCTAAACTAAGATTCCCTGCTTCCTTTTCTGACAGCGCTATCTTCAAGGCCATCTCCTTTTGTAACGGCCACGTTCATCCTCACCCCTGATATCTCTCCTTTTGTTTGGGGGATTTGACGACATTAAGATTGTATCAGTCACCTCTCACAGTTCCCCAAAGGCCGCTGTCATTATCCTGCAGTCAAAACCCGATATTCATTCAGTAATAGGCCGCTGGGATTTAGCTGATCACACTGTACACAGACAAACCTTCAGTTTTTACGCTGTGTGGATGAAGGACTGCTTCGACTGTGTGATTCATACTTAAGTCTTCTAATGGATTCATGCACATTCAACTGATAATCTTTTTATCTGCTGTTTATTTTGTCTGTTTGGGAGATAGATGGAGATGTGTTTAGTGTACAGATACTTTGTCTTTTTGTGAATTCTAAGTTCTGGTGATGCAAAAACTCCAAATGACAGAAGAGTATCGCTACATGGGGGTAATTAACTATTTTCAGCTGTATTTACTGACCAAATGCGTACATAAATACTTCTAGCAGTCATGACCACTCACACATGACAAAGTTAGATCGGGCACGACCCTGAGTCACCGCCTAAGGGTCTGGCTTTAGAAAATGCCATCACAAATTGAGATTGCTAACAGTTTACGCCGCACTGACATTTTCCAGCTGGCTGCTCACAAAGGTCAGGCTCCCCACCTGAAGGCAAAAGCAGAGGGAGATGGTGGTGTAGCTGTGGTCACTACTGAGATTTGGCAGCATCAACAGTCAGCTACCAGTGCATTATTAACTCAGAGTGTAGGGTGCTCAGGAAGAGGTATTATGAGCTCAAAGTGAGGCCATTGGCAGCTCACAGCTCGCCAAGTGCCAAAGGAAATAGGTGGTGTTTGGCATCGAGGCTGTCGCTGAAGCAAATGTTTGTCTTGTAATCGCTGCTGCTCACTGCTGCTTTTAACAAGGACTTGATTGACTGTATGAGGCCAGAGCGAAGATATTAAACCTGTTATATTCCCATCAAAGCAGCAACAATGTTCATCAAATACATGTTCATACCATGGAGGTCTGAAGGGGAAAAAAAAATAAAGTCCTGTGAGTGAAATTAATCATTTAGCATCTAAAGTGTTTTTTTAATGTTTCTTAATTTGAAATAATAAAAAAAAAAGTTTTGGCATTAACTTTATCATTTTGAGAAACAAAGTCTTTATTTAGAGTTATAGTATTTGAGAACTGCACGTTATTTACATATTAAAATGAAAAGTTGTTGATTTTGGATACTAACCTCTAAGTAATTGCGTGAAGTAATTATTTTTTGAGAAAGTTTCTTAATATTTTTGAGATATTTTCTTATTGGTTTACAAAAGTTTCATGCTCTTTTGAGGCACGTAACTCTTATTTTGAGTAATAATTAAGTAATAGTGACATTTGTGTAATTACTAACACACTAACTCACTATTTTCTTGTAATAAGTGTGTCATCATTCTGAGATACTAAGTCAATATTTGGAAATACCGACTTGTAATTTTGACAAGGTTAGTTATTAATTTAATTCTTCTGAGTTTCAAAGTCTTTATTGGGGGTTGTTACCTATTCTTATGAGACCCTCTCCTCAATATTTTAAGATATGAAGTTATTGTTTTGAGATGTCTTGTTAATTTAAGAAAAATAGCTGATATTTGGATGTAAAAATCATGAATTATACCCCAATATAATAACATTTCATGCTGATCCATATTCTCATTAATCTAAGAAAGTGTTTTTTTTTTCTTCTTTTTTTTGAGACAGTTTCTTTTTCTTTTTTTTTTTTTAAATACAAAGACATTATTTGGAGATATTTTCTTACATTTCATGCTATTTTAACAAACAAAACTTTGAAACACTAACTCATGTTGAATTAATTATTTTTGAGAAAATTCCTCATTATTTTGAGTTACTAAATCAATATTAGATCTACTTTTTCTTACTAACTGAGTAGTCTCTTGCTCATTTGAGATAAAAAGTCTTTAATTTCTTACTCATTATCCTGACTTATGGGATCTTTTTTTTTTTTTTTTATGTAGACTTTGATGTGTAGAAGCTGTGTGTGTAGTTAGTGAAGTAGGTTATCCATTTATCCCCCCCTTTTTTTATTTATTTCTTCGCCTTTTTTGGTTATTTCCCTGTTGAAATGTAAAACAGACTGTAGCCTCAAACCAGCACCCTTCCATAATTCAAAGTGATGGTGTTCCTGCATAATTTGCATTCTTTGACTAATTAGAATTGAATTGGTCTGGAAACTTGCATGCATGCTCTACATAAGCCTACAGCCACTTAATATTGACCTGACAAATTACATGTGTACAAACCAAGGTGCCTGTAGCTCAGAAACACAAAGGGACTGACCTGTCAGGGTGCGTATGCTAGAGCTCCTGTGTTCTGATTAAATGCTATGCATAATCCTTCATGTTATGTGATTAAGGTGAGTGGTCTTGATCATGGACTGAATGCTTACGTGCAAAAGTAAGCATATTATGCGTACTAATTTGCACACTCCTAGGACACACGCATGCACTCACTTGCAAGTACAAACACTGCTCTCCTGACAATTGACACACACACATAGGGTTTATTGTGTATTGCATTTGAAGGGCATATCCAGCACCTCTGTCTCTCAGGTATCAAGTAGATAGCAGGGTAGCTAGAATGTCATTTATCTCGCTGACAGCGACAAGCCTCCGTGGCAACGACAGTCAACCGAGCAGCACAGCAGCAAGTTTCTCCCTCTGTAAAACCAGCATCACACCAGCTGCACACAACAGCAATCCATTACAACAAGCACACACTGTGCTCTGCACCAGTAATACAGACATTTTTATTCAAAGTATCTATCAGTAACGGTATCTATCAGTTTAGGGCTGTTGTATTTGTATGGGTACTTCAGGTGGATTTTTTTTTTTTTCATGTTCTTTCTGTCCCGTAAAAAGAAGAAATGTCTTTTCAGTTTCTCATTCAACCAGTGTTTCCTCTTCTCACTGTAGGAGTTTCTGAGGAATGAGGAATGAGAAATGAGCAGGGACAGGGCAGGCGTTTCTGGAAAGTCAAAGTGTCCAAAGGAAATGGAGTATTCACAGTTTGCATAATCCGATTGAAATTCAAAAACTTTTTAAAGCACTGGATCCAATCATCAGAAAAGCTTGTGCTGTGCAAAACATCCAATACAAATAAAGGAATGGTCTGAGTTTTCATATTAAAAAAAAAAAAAAAAAAAAAGTCTGCACATATGAATGGGCATCAGGTGTATTAGAGAAACATGAAGATAGCGACAAAGCTTTATTCTCTTTTTTTTTTTTTTATTTATTAAATTTGTGGGACAGTAATATAAATGCACAGTTATGGAAATGGTGCTATTTTGGAGACTATATTCTTGATTGGTCAATATCTAATGGAATTTTATGTGGATATGTAGGGTATAAAAAGTGAGATTTCGGCTCATGTGTCCATCTGGCATCACAGATCAGAAAAAGCACTGTGATTTAAAGGTACATACAGCGTCTCCCTTCAGCAGCTCTCTCCTTTCGGTCCAAATCAAAAGACTAAATATTGACAGATTAGGCTATCTGATGTTTCATGCTGTTAGACAAAAGTGAAGCTACTTTGCCAAATTTCCATGCTGAGACATGTCTTACTGCAGCAAAATGACATCCAGGTTATCTGACAAAATCTAATAGGTAATTATAAATGTCAATCATATATTTAACCCTCCTACTTGTCTGCAAATGCATGTGATTGGCTACAATCTGAGTGTTTCTGAGTAGATTTTCTACAGCTTGAAATCCGTACAGGAGTCAATCAGCCTCATGTCGTCTCAGATCACTTCAGTTACAATACGCTGCAATAAAATGATTGAATATTTGCTCAATGATACTGAAAAACTATTTGGGACTGCAGTTTGAAATAATCAGAGGAGAAACAAATGGTACAAAAGGAAAACAAAAAGTCAAGAAAGGAACACTGAGTAAATAGAGTAAGACACGGAAACGATGTGGTATAACTCAACAAATCCAGTTCCATCAGCATGTAATCACTAAACCAGCAGCAGCAGCAGCAGCAGCATTTCATCAGATTTCCTCCATGAAAAATAAAAATAGAAATCACAAATTTGTTATTCTCATCCTTTGGGAAATGAGTTTTACTTTGCTGCTTTTTCATTTGCATAAATGAAGAGACAGCCAGGCACTTTTCACCAAATGCTCACATACTCACACAAGACTGAGCAAACATTGCCAACATTGTTCACTTTTGATTTGCTCACAGAGATACTCATTTTAGTCGGTGTGACAGAAACGTGAATGGCAATTTTGGCCCGCAAACAAACAGAAGAAAAACAATTACTTGGTGATAATTGCATGTCATTATTCTGCGGGCTTGTCTCAAGACAGAAATGGACACGAACAGTCACAAATATATCTGAACAGGCAAAAAACACTGAGCTCTGAAACATGTATGAAGAAGATGGCATTTGTTCTGCTTCTCACTATGAAAACTGAAAACCAAAGAATTATGAATAAAAGAGTAATTAATTCATAAAGACCCAGTGCTACGTTTGTGGCAGGCCCCAAATGAATGTTTTTTCTCTATTTGACTTTTCTTAAGTGATTTAGGACCATTTATTGTAATATTATCGTCTTGAATTGCATGTTTTCAGTGTAAATCCTTTAGTTTCCTATATATAATTTATTAATCATCTAGATGTTCATTAAAGCTCAGATTAAAGTTAAGGGTTATTTATATCAGAAACAGAAAAAGTGACTTTTTCAGCAAATTTTGTTTTTAATTGAACATGAACCACACTGCAAAAAAAAAAAAAAGCCCTGCTAGAAATAAGCCTAATATTCCTAAATTTAGTAAATTGGCTAATATTGAGCAAAAAAAATTCTGCCAATGAGGTAAGAAAAAAAAAATCCTTGGCTAGAATTATTAAAACAAGCAAAAAAGTCTATCAACTAAAAATACATAACGTGCCTTAAAACCAGACAAAAATGCTAGAATTTTAGCAAACAGTGCTTAGTACAAGAAATAAAATCATCTTACTATTAGTTGGAAAATCGTATTAAAAAAAGTTTTATTTTTTTAACCCATACAGACCCAAACGTACACCAGTGACGAAAGTATGTAACATGTTTAATACCTGTTGATCCACTAATCATATCAATACACGTAAATAACTGAGATAAAATAGAATTTGTCATCTTTTCATAATTGATCAGTAAAACCCATGGAGTTTGATCGGTAACAGTGGATGGACACACTGGGTTTATGTTCAGTTAATGACAGATTTAGCTGAAAAAGTCACTTTTTCTTCAGTTTTTTCTATTTTTGATATAATTAGCTTCAACTATGAACATTTACATGATCAGTAAAAATAAATAGAAAATACAGCAGATAATTATAACAATAAAAACTGATAGATCACGTGAGGATGGTTAAATATTGAGGAAAAATTAATTTGCGAAGTGACACAATTGTCACACTAGGTCTTTATGGGTTAAGGTCCGAGGTTCACAGTGACTTTGTGGATACCCACAGGTAGATTTGTTCTGCAGAGAGGGCATCTCACACGTTATACACAAAAAAAAAAAAACATACATACAGAGGACAGATTGAAAACAGCATTGACAAAAGACATGGACACGTACTCCCAGCAGCTCACCGATCATGGTTAAAACAGACTAAAAATAAATAGATAAAAAGCAGACTGCAAAAAATAAAAGTCATCAGATATCAGTTAATGATATATTTTACTGAAACAGTCACTTTTTCTTCAGCTCTTCAGTTTTCTCTCTTTTTGTTGTAATAACCCTCAAATGTAATCTCAGCATGACGATTAAAGTGCACGATTAGTAAATTAAATATAGGAAAATACCTAATTTTTACTGATCGAATGCAAAATACAGAGGATAATATTATGATAAATGGTGATAAACCACTTAAGAAAGGTTAAATAGAGAGGGAAAAAAAATAATTTGGGAACTGCCACAAAAGTAGCACTGGGTCTTTATGGGTTAAATAAGAATGTCTTTCTTATGTAAACGATTATTGGCAAGCTTTTTTTTCTCTGTTTAGACTGAAAAATAAGACAAATGTTCTAGAAATAAGGCTTTTTTCAATTAGAAATCGTGTTTCGCAGTGCAAGTGTGTCCATCTACTGTCATTGATCCAACTCCACGGGTTTTACTGGTGAATCAATGTCGTAGAAGATGACGGAGCCTCTGAACGTCCAAATGGGTCATATCTGATGACCATGAAAAGACGACAAACTGCATTTTACACCAATTATTTACATGTATTGATAGGATTAGTGGATCAACAGGGATTAAACAGTTTAGATCAGTAGATGGTTTTGGTCACCGGTGGATGTTTCTGTCTTTATGGGTTAAAATGCAATGAGCAGACGTCACGGCAGAGCAGAAAAGTGTGTTAGGTCACTGTACAAACCTCTGGGATTACACGATAGAATAAGAAAAAACGTCTCCACTCTGGTTAGGAGCGTGTTTCTGTCATGGTTCATCTCATCTAGTAAGTAAAGCAAACCTATAGAGATCCTGGACTTCTTAGCTAATGGTTGCAGAGGAAATACCACTGCATGGATTTTAAAAGATTTACATTAAGGCCTCAGGCGCACAGTGTTAAGCACATAAAATTACTTTCTTTGACATTGTTCTTCTGACTTCAGGTCAATAGAATATCTATGAGCTATCAGTGTATCTATAAATATGTGTATCAGTAAATATGCATGAAAACTCTACATCCTATAGTTAAGCACACAGTCTGTTTGTATAGAGTCATGGAGCAGTTCAATTATTGCTATTGTAATGTTGTAAATGGACACGGTGCTGGTTGTTAATCTTTGACCTTATACAGTTATGTCAGCATGGTTTTATATCACATTAGTAAAAAAAAAAAAAAAAAAAAAAAAAACTAGGATATGCATTTTTCATGATCACTATTAATTATTAGTATTTCAGGAGACCAATAAATATCCAGTATATCTGCAGTGAAATCAAAATCTTGTCAACATGGAGAATAACACAATCTACCTTTAAGCATAATAATTAAAACAGAAATGTGCAGGAAGCTCTCAGTGGCATTTCCTGTAAAGTATGACTAAAACCTTTAAATAAATAAACAAAATAGCTCCCTGAAGTTTTGCGAATTAAATGAAGTAAAATGAATCACACTGATGAAACTTAAATTTGTCGTGAAGTTTGAGTCTCAATTAAAAGTCCCAGTTCAGCAGCACCAGATTGTGGTGCAGAAAGTGTGGCTGATGAAGGACAGAGAGAAGAGAAGGCTGAGTCAGAGCCAAAATACTGTTTTTTTTTTTCCACTTAATTTATTTGATCATGCACCAGGTTAAAAAGCAAGATTTGTGATTATTGGATGTGACGATCGACCAGGGACATAATCAGTGTATCAGACTGATAAAACACACACTTTAGAGACTGATTCATCTTCTTTAATCAAGTAAAAAAAAAAAAAAAGTCCAGACTCTGAAATGTATTCAATATCTGTTAAAAATAAGCTTTTTAAAATGCATGTCTCCTGTCTTTTGTGAGCATACTAAAATAATTAATATTAACTTCTCACAGTTATATGTGTCATCAAGAGCTTCTATGATGCCTTTTTATCCACAGTGTAGCATCTTTTTTTTTTTTTTTTTTGGATCTTATACTGTATGTTGTTGTCTGGTGTGTGCAATGAATGATGGATACACCAAGGGATCCTATACAGATAATATACAGGTCTGTGCAAAGGTCTAAAGCTTTGTTGTTTTTGCAGGTTTATAATAAGCAAGGAAATACTGAAAATATGTGCACAGCGTTAAAAAAAAAACAAAAAAAACAAAACACGCACAAATCTGAAGTAGAAGGCTTCTACAGGCTAAAGTCACTATTTGATATGACTGGTACACACACATACACACACACACACATATATATATATATATATATATATATATATATATATATATACAAAAAATAAGA
>JAPQRP010000009.1:23860815-23879813 GCA_037367295.1 Apogon hyalosoma | reverse complement strand
GTGTTTCCACGGTAACTACGGAGCCTCTGAACATCCAAATGGGTCATATCTGATGACCATGAAAAGATGAGAAACTGTATTTTACAACAATTATTTACATGTATTGATAGGATTAGTGGATCTAGTAGATGGTTTTTGTCGCCAGTGGCTGTTTGGGTCTTTATGAGTTAAGAGTAAAGCATCAGTTCAGGTTGAGTTATATGCAAAAGTTAGAAATTTTATCTGAGATGTCATAGTAAACAAAATAATGAAATGAAACACAGAGAGGAATACATCATTAGAAAATAAATTCTTCATTTTTTTTTGTCCAAGAAGTACCTTAACCCTTTAAAGGGCACTGAATGAAATACTCTGAAATTCAACATTTCAACCATAGTGTGTTATTACAGGACAGAACAAGACTTGATTACTTTTCTGACATTTTTCAAATATTTTTCTTGTTATGTAGAAAATCAAAGCCAATGAAGTTACCATATTTGGTTCCTTACCCATAAGTGGCAAAAAAAAAAAAAAAAAATCCAAGAAGTATATATAAAAAATACAAGAAAAACTCATGTAAGGTGAAAAGAACATAACTTTTAGAACGTTAGACCATCATAAGTGCTGATCCAGACCCCTGTCCACATCCACATGATCCCTTTGAACATCATTCCTTACATTAGTACCATTACTTCATGGTACCTAACAAAGCAGGTACATTCAGACCCTGTAGACCACATATGACCTCAGATTGTCGCTTCACTGTCCTCACTTTGGCTGTTGCTGTCACTGTCTTGTAATATATGTGGAAGTCACCAAAAATAGTCTCTTGCCTGATAAAGGGACATGGTCTTTGCATCCACATCTGTATGTCCCACATGGGCATTTGAAGGATTAGCGCCCCCTAACTGCCACATTGAAATAATTCCTTTAGCAGTTGTATTTGAAGATCAGAGTAGAATTCACTGGTTGTCAATGTAACTTCCCTCTGCTGACATCTGCACGACATCACATTTTCGGTTGCTTACTAAAAAGAAATCCATCATGAGTCTAAAAAGCATCAAGTATAACGATTGTGTAAAAAAAAAGTCTGAAAGGGTTTGTCTTCGGGATAACAATGAGAAAAGAAACAGTTCCTCTTTCCTTGGTTGTCTAACATTTTCATTGTCTAATTAGGCAATTTATTCCTCCCAGTGGTGAAAATTCAATTAACATTTATTCACCTCAATTCTTCGGATCCATTACAGGTACAATCCTTGCAGGAACAATGAAGCGAATAAACCTTCAAATATTGCTGGGGTTGCATTTTTGCTTTGGACATAGAGTACTAATAAAATGTGGCTCTCAGTGCTAATGAGCATCCAGAAACACAAACCAGCAGGGAAGTTCTGAGAAGCAGCAACATTAATCTGGAGCTTCTTGCACAATGAAGTAGCTCGGTAGGAAATATTGTAGTTTTTATTCCACTACATGTGTCTGACAGCTTCATTTCTTCGCACCAACAATGAATAACATTATAACAGTTTGTTAAAGAATAAACCAGTGGTTTTCAAACTGCCAGACTATTTGACATCTTGCAAGAAGCATTAAGTTGTTGGACTCAGGTTTCATGTCAGGTGTTACCGAATATGAATTTTCCTTCAAAACTTCTCAAATGGTTCCGTTTCGATACGTGTCCCCAAAAATTACAGAAAATATTACACAAAAGTACAAATGCTGAAATGAATCCATGAATGCTTTACCGTATTCCCTCAAATAAAATCCAAGTCTCTGAGGTCAACATGTACAAATAAAGCACACAACACAATGTTCACTTCTACAAGTTGATTTCAGTACATTCGAGAAAGACTACATTCAACGCTAATTTTAGCTCACTCACCTGAAGTGCTATTGTGCAATTTCGTTTACTGCAGGTGTGTTATTTTTTTTTTTAAACAAACCTTACATACACAACAAGAAGACATTTACACAATAACTCTGTTAGGTAAAGAATGGTTTCTATGCGCTGAACCACTAGAGGGCTTTTATTTTGAAATGAAACAGGAAGTGCTGTAGAAAATCCATAGTAGTGCTGCAGAACAAAAGGTAGTTTTGTACCAAATATGACCATGTCTACTTACTAGATAGAGGAAATTAGAATGAAGACCTGACTCTAATACAACTGGTACCTCCAGCTGCTGAGGTCAGTATAGGCCTGATCCACTATTTGGCAAAATAAGGTCTGGTGTCCCTGGTAAAAATCTGCACCTCCAGTGACAGAAACAGCGATACCTAAAAATTAATAATGTAATGACATCAGATATGATACTACATTAGTCAAAGGGATCAAAGAAGTACTTTTACATGAATGCTAATACTTGTGCTGCCTCATGTAGTATTTTTACATTGGGTACATTTTAATTAGTGAGTCACGAACAAATCATTCAAAAGAATCAATTCATTTAAGTGAACGAGTTGAATCAATTCAACAGCGCTTTGCTAATATTATCGTTTATTATCACATGAACTAGTCAGAATGACTCTGTAAGTCGGAGGCAGAAGTGCTGCGTGACGCACTGTGCAGCAGGTAGTCTCCACAGCAAGATCTCTGACTGTATCGCAAGACTAGTTGCCGGTGATGGACAGACTAAGCTAATGTAGTAAAATGCTGAATGAAAGAGCAGGCGAGTGGAGCCGAGTAGAATCGTTCACGGATCGCTGACGAATCCGACTTCCCATCACTAATGTAAACGTTCTGAATACTTCTTGTACTGTTGGATTTGAATGTAGAAAATTAGCAAATAAACACGAGAAAAAACCATCCAAAAAGTCCAGATCCATCCAAAAAGTGGAATAAGCTTGTGTTCAGTGGCTACATTATCTAAAACCCTGCATTGTCGTCGGCCTGATATTTGACTGATATTTTCAGTTATGTTATCAGTTCATCGTCGAGCGCCATGTCATCCGACCACAAATTCAAACAAGCAGGCTCTTATCTCTCTTCTCTCTTCCTCATCACACCATCTGTGCTGTGCATTATGTGGTCCCTTATGCATATTGCATGCACTATTGTAAAACCCTTATCAACCTCTCAAGTTCAACCACAAAGTTATAAAAAGGTCTAAGTGATCACTGGAGTGTCACAAAGGCCCATTTAGTGCAATCTTATAGTCCATAATGAGCTTCTTAGTTGGTCATTTCTACTTTTTTACTGGTTGGTGGAGAACTGAATACAGCCAGCAGTCCTGCAGGGTTTGTTTACCACCCAGCTCAGCGACTGCACATACCTCTTGAATCAGTATACATGAGATGCAGAAATGGCTTTAGAAATGGAGCCCCTTTAATGAGGGAGACAGAGTGAGACGAACAAGGAGAGAGAGAGAGAGCATACGAAATGAAAGCTCTAGCACTCACTGGCGTGTTCATTTGGTTATGTCTGCTGTCTGTGATAGACCCCAGGAGACCACCGCCCGCTGGAATTTGCATCGCAAACAGGCCACATATTTTACACATTTTTCCCAGTATACAGTTTAATTTCTCCACAGTGTCTTATGAGTGGCATACGTGCGTGGAGAGCACCGTGTGGACGGCGACGTCTGTCAAATGTCATATTTATTCGCACTTCAGCTCCGCATGCAGTAGGCCCTACATGAAACCAATGCATTGTGTTCATTCTGTTTACCGTGGAATACAAGTCCAAGTACAGTCCAGTGTTCTGGGGGGGTTGTTAGACATATAATGCGCACATACAGTCGCGGGAAAAAAATTATTAGACCATCAAGTCATCGAAATCAATGGTTCTGCAATCAAGTCCTAACTCCTGTGTGTGTCATGTGACTAAAACAGACAGAAAAGAAAACACGGAATGCCTAAAAGCACTGTTTTTGTCAGTGCAATGACATAAATATTGACGTAAGAACTGAAGTGATTTGGGTTATTATCAAGAAAACATGGAAAATGGATAGATATGAGCTCTAAAATTAGCTATTTTTGCTGGTATTATTATATTCGTCCAAACGAATGTACCTTTCAGTTGTACCAGACATTAAAATGAACAAGAAATTGAAGAAAACAAGGGTGGTCAATCCGTGTACCATTCGTTCTTTTCATATCCAATTGAGAACCCACAACCGGAAAACAAAAAAAAAATGACTCGTTATTTCGTTATTCATGTACAAATCAAAAATAAAAAAAACAGCTTGTTTTTAAGTCTTTCGACTGAATGCACAAATTAAAAATTGGAAATACACAAATGGACCAAATGTCGAGTTTCATGTTGACATTTTTGACATCCGATTTGGTATGATCCGGAAGTTACTGACTTCTTCATGTGTTATGTGAGGTGACTTCTACTTAGATTGGCTACCATGGCCGCACTGTATTAGGCAAAACAACAATATCCGGAAGATCCTGCTGATTTTTTCAGTTGTCATGTTGTCTTCCTTGAGAGTAACGCATCTGCTGCCTCTGAATAACATGAAATTCTCCATTACTGCAGAATGCATTAGGCAGAATACTAGCAAACCCACAACTGTTCAACTCAACACACAAAGAAGTCACTAACTTCCAGGTCATACCAAATCCGATATCAAAAATGTCAACATGAAACCCGACATTTGCTCAATTTGCTTATTTCCAATTTTTAATTTGTACATACAATCGAAAGAATGAAAAACAACTTGTTTTTTTTTTTTATTTTTGATTTGAACATGAATAATGAAATGAGTATTTTTTTCATTTTCCGATTGTGGATTCTCAACTGAATGTGAAAAGAACAAATGATACACGGATTGTGGTCTAATACATTTTTCTGCGACTGTAGAAAGGATCAGGATGATGCTTCCTTATTGTGAAGCGAGTTTTAACATCCAATCTACAACCTGGATTCCTACATATTTCTGATGTTCTTTCAAATATGCCTGACAGAACAGTTATTTAGAGCAGTGACTGAACAATAGAGATGAGAGGATTTTAAAACATAAAGACCCAAACCTCCACCGTCTACTGATCTAAACTGTTTAATCCATGTTAATCCATTGATCCTATCAATCCATGTAAATAATTGGTGTAAAATACAGTTTGTCATCTTTTCATGGTCATCAGATATGACCCATTTGGACGTTCAGAGGCTCCGTTGTTACTGTGGAAACACATCTTCTACAACATCGATTCAGCAGTACAACCCATGGAGTTTGACAAATGACAGTGGATAGACTTGGTTCATGTTCAGTTAATGATAGATTTACCGAAAAAGTCACCTTTTCTTCAGTTTTCTCTGGTTTTGATATAATAACCCTCGACTTTGAGCTTTTATGAACACCTACATGATTAGAAAATCAAATGTAGGAAATACCAGATTTTCACTGAAAAGACAAAATACAGAAGATAATATTACAATAAATGATGATGAATCACTTAAGGAAGGTTAAATATGGAGAAAAAATCATTTGGGAACTGCCACAGAAGTAACACTGGGTCCTTATGGGTTACATAAACAATAATAATCCACTTCCTGTGTCCACAAACCTGTCTTTTAAACCTTCACTGACCTGCTAAAGCATCTATTTCCAGGTAAATTCAATGTTTGATCAGGAACCAAAATCATTTCTTATTTGATGCAGTTTATTTTCATTTAAAAGGGACCATTTTTAATGTGTATGCACAAAAAGCACTATCACTACCGTTCCAAAACAATCAATCTTATTTACTGTTAGAAATGCTTCCTGTGGGTCATGCAGAGTGTATAGGAAGCATTTTAATTGGTTGGTATATAGTGACAGTGGCTTGCCATTTCAAGTGGACATGACCCGGTGTTGTACATGCTGTAAGCAAAAGACTCAGTGTAAATTATTTCTCGACAAAGTGCTTTGCAAACAATACAGGAGTAATGGAGTGTTTCAGAGAGACAAGACTAGCGCCTCTTTTATTCACAGGGGTGAATGCACTGGACGCCATTTAGTGCTCATAAAAATTGCTTTTGGCTGCTGGCACAGAAGGCGAAAGTATGGATCGTCATTGGTGGGGTGAGCAAAAAGAGAATACAAGTGTGCAGTGTACAGAGGTATTTCATAATAAAAGTTAGGAAATTAGGAAATCTAAATATACAATGACCATCCAGATATCTAATCTAGGGTCTTATGTACGTACAAAACATGAAGAATTATATATTCACCTCAATCCAGTTATCACGATTGTTAGCAACTAGCCTCCCACTCTAATGCCTGTTTACTGGGCGTGGTTGCAAGAAAATACCAATCCAACAACATTAATATACCAATCAGAAAATGTATTTCCGTAGTTGTAACCATATTTACAGTCAAGCAATGTGTTATATGTAATACATATTTCATTAACCTCATAGCATAGTTGCCAACTCAAATGTTTGTGTAACACAAATGGACAAAAGTATTGGGACACGTTCAGTTCAGGTGTTTCTTTTCTAACAGGGGTCTGGGATACAAAACAAGAATGACAAATATCATAATACAGTTTTATATAGTGATAAATATCATTGCATTGCATTGGTTAGTTTGGTTTTAACTGTTATCTTTGTTTCCAAAATGCCCCAGAGATGGTTTTTATTTAATTTCTCTCTACATTGATTTTTGACATTGATCCATGACTATGATTTTAAATGTTCTACCTCTAAATTTCTGAAATATTTGTCATGCTCTGACTGTAAATAATAATTTTCTTCCACAACTAGCCTTTTACTTTCTTCACATCTCACTCACCCATTAAACTTTAGGAACTAGTGATGTTTACTATACTAACTATACGGACAGAAATATTTGGAGACATCATGGCTACAGCTGTAAGATGTCCTGTTCATACTGATTTGAGATATAAGCATCAATATTAATAATCAATATGAACTATATTATGATAGTTGTCATTATTGTTTTGTATTCCAGACCCGTTAGAAAAGAAACACCTGAATTCAACGTGTCCCAATACTTTTGTCCATTTGGGTATGTGTTAGGCAATTATGCTCTGACGCTAACGGTACGTAACTGTAATACATTAGCGTATCATGATACAGTATTTAAGGTAATCTAAGTTTTTTGTCTTGATAAATTAGCTAAAAAATACCAGTTGTAATGTATGTAATGTAAATGTTTTCTCAGATTTTTGCGGAAACTTAATAGGCTGATTCTGTCACTCTATTATTCACTATTCTAAGCCAAATGAAAGCTTCTCTTCGAGTTGTATCCACTTAAAACAGAGAGCCATGCTATATTTATTTTTATTTATTCAGATAATAAACCTGGCGTTAAACCAGTCCCGTAATTGATTCACACAGCAGATGCTCAGCTTTTCTGAACCGTTTAATGTTCTGGGTTTTAGTTGGAAAACGAATAACACGTTCCTTACCAGATCTATGATATGATTGGGATAATTCTTCGCGCGATAAGTTGTAGTAAAAAAATGTCACGGGGGATAGGATTGGAGGGAATGTGGAAACTGGAGGGAAACACAAAAGGGGAAAGGAGGAGATAAAGGAGGAGCAAAGGGAGCAGAACAGATGCCAAGGTTTTCCAGTTCAATGCACTGAAACACGAGCCAACACCACAATTAGGACGTCCAGGGAGATGGTTAAGTAAGACATTTATCAGAGAAAACACTGTTGCCTGTGTCCTTTCAAGAAGCTGCAAACTTTAATAAGATTCAGCTTTTATTACATCTGTGTGCAGCTCTGTGGAAAAAAAAGAAAAAAAAAGAAAAGACCAAAGACAGTTTCGCTTGATGAGTCTCCAGCTTTTGTGTTTTGTGTTTGTGCATGCAAATGTTTCCATGTAACCCTACACACACCCTGACCCAACGGAAATCGATTCCACGTCCTTGCGCTACCTTCAACCGACCTTGTCCTGTAACAGCTTGCGGAATACCTTCAGTCTGTTTGAAGGAGTATAAAAAGACATACCATAGGTTTATCCTTTCTTCTTGTTTTGTTTTTTTTCCAGCTTAGAAGAAAGAACCTCTTAAAACATAATGTTTGCGACAAGCAACTAATTCAGCACATTCGGTTCTTGTGCATAATTATACACTGCAAATCCAATTCTACTGTCATTACAATGGCAAATAAATAAAAAATCTAATCTACAGTATATTAACAATAACACCATAATTGCACATTTTACTGTTATTATTGGCTATTATAGCTAAGCAGCCTCATGATCTTAGAAAAAAATGAATAACAAATGGTCTGTTTATCAGTAGAATGACAGTATTTTACAGACAGCATCATTCTAACCTATGGAAACGATCCTTTACTGTCACTAAGCTAGTGAGTTTATTTCATGTACTTTATATATGGGTACTTCTGGATCTGTCAGCATTAAAGTGTTCCGTTTTAGTCCGTGTTAATGTGCCGTTGAAGAAATGATGATGAAGGTTTATTGTCCATCAGCTGTGACTTCAGCTTCTAAATTCCAACATATAGTGAGTCTGATTTATACAGATGCTGAAGAATTATAGTAGTGTGAAAACATTATTGATTCACCATAAACTCGGACTCTGCAAAATAGACCACCGGCATCTGGATAATTCATGGAAACACTACAGCTGCACCTTCATGGCATCTGTGGATCTGTTTGTTCACCACAGTGAGATACTGTATAATCGAAATACTGCGATATTTTCTGAAATGATCTACAATTTTAACCCTTTTTTAGGCAAGTGACTGTTTTTGCTAATTTCCACATACATTACAAGACAGTGACAGCAGCACTTCCAGTGAGGATGGTGAGCCAACAATCAGGTCCAATGTGGTCTCCAGGGTCTGTAAGGTCCACCTCTGCATGAACAGTGAGTGGACCTGCTGTGTTAGGTACCACGAAGTAATGGTACTAATGTAAGGAATGATGTTCACAGGGGCACTTATGTTGGTCTAATGTTCTAAAATACACATTCCTATTGCATTACATCTGGTTTTCTTGTATTTTTATTTATATATTTCTTGGATATTTTGTTTTCCAGCTTACGAGCAAGGAACCAAATATGGTAACTTCACTGACCTTGATTTCATACATGACAGTAACAAATTTTGAGTAAAATAAAGGGTTTAATGTGTCTAATGCTGGATTTCCATGATGTAGAACTCAACTCAGACTCGACTCGGGTACCAGGTACTATTCCATTTACTATTCCGGTAGACCGTTTCCATTATAGGATACTACCGACTTTAGAGTACCTGGATGTCATAGCAACACAGCATTTAACTTCCGTGAAATGTCCTCATAGAGTTGCTGATAAACTCGCTCGTTGCGTGATGGCCCGTCAAGCTCATGCTGAATTTTCTGTCGGCCACCGAGGACAGAAATGTCTGAACCTCCTCGACCGACCACGGTGTCGTTTTGTGGGCTGTCATCATGTGGATTAACCTACTGGTATATTTACTGTAAACTTCTGAATCTGTTTTTTAAAATGGCGGGTGGCACGTTGATAACGCAGTGTTTACACGTCACATTTTAGTATCAAAGTAAACACCAAAAAACTAGCACCAGGTACCAGATTCCAGGTTCTTTTACGTAATGGAAATGCAAAAAGGCCAAATCAACTCAAGCCGGTACCACGTAGTGAAAATGCGGCATAAATTATACATCAGTCAGATGCAACATAAAGCCATCACATAGCTTAAGCCCCAGAAGCAAGTTACTCGCATATATTTTATTAAAAAAAAAAAAAAAAAAAAAAAAAGAACACACCATGAATTCACCTCAAAAGATTGTCACATAATCTTTTGGCCAGATCAACCTTATTGGCAAATAATGTTTTTTTGTTATGTTTTTTCAATTTGAAATTGAATTTTGTAATTCAATCACATACAATCAGTATATTTCAAATAGAATTATAAATCGATCTAAACTCCGAGCCTGAAAAGAATATATCAACACTTCAGTCTGAACTCCACGTTTTAACAGCACTAAGTAATATAGATCAAGATTAAATAATAAAAGCATAAACACGTCATACTTTCTTAATTTTAAATGTAATGAAATATTGTAATCTATCTGGCAAGGATGAAAAACCATAATAATAACACTATCATTTCTTAACTGATTATGTTTTATAATCATTTGTTGTATCTTTCAGCCCATGAGCTGTGTATGTGTAACATGTTTTATGCTGATGATCTGAAAAGAAGTGACTGACCCGCTGGAGCATGACGGTTAGCCTTTGCATCACGACAGTATATCCAATATGAGCTAGAAGGCAAGTCTAAAGGAGGCAGAAGCAGAAAGTGACATATAAACATATAATTGATTCCTTATCTAATGGTGAAACATTGGTTCTCCTTGGCTGTAATGGTTTTATTCTTTAGTTTCCAGCCAAGCTGCCTCTTGCCTCTGTGGGAGTAATGGCCTGCAGTTTCACATATCTCTTATTGAAATAGGTTTGTCAGTGTGCGTGCATGTGTGTGCATGTTTTTACGCAACTGGAAAATGTGTATATTACTGTGTGTGCACTTATCTGTGGTGCAGGTTTGGATTATGCTTGACAGTTTTATTGAATTTTTCCAGTATATCTTTGCTAAATATAATTAAAACACATGTGATAAATAAAACCATTTGTTTGGAAGTTGTTTTTTTTTCATTCCAAGAAGGTATTGTTGTTAGATTTTTGCACAGTATGACAATCTATTAGCAGACATGTTGTAAAATCCATGACAGTTCACTACTTGAAAAGACTTACTGCCACGTAACAATAGCGGAGTTGTAAAATACAGGGTTTTCTATCCAGATATGCCGCCACATAGTCATAATATTAATACTTTCAGACGAAAAAGAAAGTCACACATGGGTAAATAGCATACTGACTGTACTTAACATGCTAAACTGCTCCTATTATCTATAAAAGCATTCATTTATACCGTCTGAGTTTCTCATGCTGTATTTGCATTTCAGACATGTCTCATTCAAATACAGCACGATCATCAGTTATTGGCGGATAAAATACTCATGCACACACACACACACACACACACACACACACACACACACGTGCATGCTATTGCACATTGATAAGCATCCCATGTAAGTACCAAACCAATATTTCTGAAAGTGCATATGCTGCATAACTTTGTTTGACGGCTAAGTAATTAAAGTCATCCAAGCACGGGCTGCATATCAAACGGCGGTCTCGGCATAACACATGGCGGAGACCTAAATTAAATGAATTAAAAGTGAATCTGTTTGGAGAGGGGGGCTCTCAAGTGCATCCTCTACATTCACTAGATTTTTTTTTTTCCCTGCATGATGTGCGCCCAATATTAGTGGACTTTTCTATTATTAATTCTTTCACATAAATGCACCTAAACACATGGTGCGTGTGACCGTGTGCACACTCGACACACACACTCACAGTGGAAATGAATCAGATTCAGCGAGTCGTGTAAGCTGTCCACTGTGTGCTGGTTTCGCTGCCACACGTTCTCAGATGTGTTTGCCAAGCATGAGGCAAAAATCACAGATGCTAAATTCACCAGGAAAAAATGTTGAATAAAAGGCGATGCGTTCCGAAAAAGACAGCTCTGTAGTTTTGACACTTGCACTTACTGACTAGTTTTGAACAGTCACACAAAACGTGATGGATCAGAATGTACTCAGCTTATAGTACTTAAAATAGTTCAAATAATAGCTCTGTAGATATACATTATACCAACGCCAACATTAAAAATGTAAGGTAATGAATTAGTAATACAGGGACAAAATGTTCTGATAACACACTGGGGGAAATTGAATGCACATACAAAGTATTTTTTTTTATAACTTTGTTACATAATCAGTTTGTTTTTTTTTTGTATAAAATAGCTGTCATAATTCATTCATTCATTTTCAAGGGCGCTGGAGATTAGCCAAGCTACTATGGGGTGAAGGTTGGGGTACACCCTGAACATGTCGCCAGTTCATCACAGACTAACAGAAGCCACTTTTACACAGAGATCCCGGAAAAAAAATTGAGATGGTGATCCCACCTTTTTGGCCACCACTGACCGATTTCCACATCCAAGCCAGTGATGTTTACAGAGGTGAGACAGACTGGACTTCCACACAGCAGACCTGCGTTCTGGAACCAATGCAGTGCATAGTGTGACGTGTAACTTGCACGCTGGAAATACCCCGAGCATAGCGGTGTTGGCTGTCAAAACAACAATGAAGGACGAACAGGGCGCAGTGATGTTTATTTCAGCAGTGCAGATTTTAAGTTTAATTCAAACTCAAACCGAGCTTCTGAGCGTCCTCTAAAGCATGATGCTGCTCACGGTGAGGGACACAGGCGAGCATCGTGTTGACGCTCATTTTTTAAATCCCCCCTCCCGGCGCCGGGGGTCGCAAACGCTATACCTCATCAGAACGTAACACCTTGGAACAAGAGGCGTTCCTTTTACATAGCGTTCCGAAATCACGATCACGGCTCTGTTACTACCTCCAGAGCCGTGACAGAGGTGGGACCAAATGATCCACCGTTTCATTTACACAGACGTCGTTCTAGAGTAAAGGTGAAATATTCCTGGAACAGAAGTGCTGTGTAAAAGGGGCTATAGACAGATGGACAACCATTCATTCTCACATTCACACCCGCAGGAGATTCAGAATGACCTACTGGGGATGTGATCGGTAGCAAACTGGTCATTATTACAAACCAGGCCCCAGCACACAGTGAATTACAATTTAATATTACAGTGTTACACAGCTACTTCCTAATGAGAAAAAAAAAACGAATTTGACAAACAAAAAGTCAACTCCAGTGTATGTGTCTTTGAATATTCAAAGCTGCGTATCAGAAAATGTAATAAATGTTAAGACGTGAACTCAGAGGTTGAAAAAATTTGGAACTTGATGTGTAATGATGGGCAAGTGTTGTGTGCAAACTGAAGATATTTAATGAAAAACTGATTTTGAATATCTACTGCCCCATTTAACTAAAAGCAAACCAAAAACTGCAACATTAACCCAGAAAGACCCAGCACTACTTTTATGTCAGTTCCCAAATGAAACTGACTAATGATTGTCTCTATATCTAACCTATCTTATGTGATTTATCACCATTTATTGTAATATTATCCTCTGTATTTGGCATTTTATTGGTATAAATCAGGTATTTTCCTGTATTTCATTTACTGATCGTGTAGATGTTCATAAAAGCTCAGATTAAAGTTGAGGGTTATTATATCACAAACATAGGAAACTGAAGAAAAAGTGACTTTTTCAGTAAAATATATCATTAACTGAACATAAAAACAAGAGGCTCCAGACACAACAAACTGCCCCTCTCACAAATTGTAGCTTATTTTGGTATTGATCCAGCTGATCATGTCTCTGCATGTGCTGATGTCAACATATCAATTGCCTCTATATATGAGCAAAATTTGTAGTAAATAGAAACAAAACTGATCTTTTTATAGACATTTGAAAGTTTGCCCATTATAAGTAAATGGGGGAAAACAAAGATTTTTAAAATTAAAAAAAAATGGAACTTTGACCTACTTGAGATGAGGGTTATTGCATCAAAAACAGAGAAAACTGCAGAAAAAGTGACTTTTTCAGTAAAATATATCATTAACTGAACATAAACCAAGCATTTCCATCCGCTGTCATTTATCAAACTCATGGGTTTTACTGGTGAATCAATGTTGTAGAAGTTGATGGTGTTTCCACGGTAACTATGGAGCCTCTGAACGTCCAAATAGGTCATATCTGCTGACCATGAAAAGACAACAAACTGTATTTTACACCAATTATTTATATGGATTGACAGGATTAGTGCATCAACAGGTATCAAACAGTTCAGATCAGTAGATGCTTTTGATCGGTGATGGATGTTCGGGTCTTTAAGGGTTAGTTTCACTTTTTTTAAATCGTTCTATATTTAAGTTTAATTCAGTAACACATCAGGTTACGTCTTACCACGGTGGGCTAAATGGTGTCGTTGGTAATAGGCTGACATGATCCGACTGTGTGCACTCGCAGGCCGCTATCGAACACCGCAGGCAGCGCATTTCAAACACCCCCTCCTCAAATTCACCTCAGCTTTCCAGTCAGCCGCAGTTCAAAATGATCTACTTAATTGGAGATGAAAAGTGAGCTGAAGAATCACCTGCAGGGGGAGCATCTGGCTACCCGCCTCAGGCTGTCCATCAGTGCATCCCCAGCTGAGGAGTTCCCTGACCAGAAAACTGCAGAAAAAAAAAAATCAGAGCAGAACTGGAGGCTCACATCCCCAACACCTGCTGCACAATAAGCATCCAAGCATAGACGGCTGGTGGCTAAATTGTCATTTGTGCTTTAGTTTTATTCATGTTTTGTAGACAAAGTGAAGCTGCCACTATATCTGATAAGTTTCTGTACTATATCATCATCCTTAGCTTAATTACACCACTAGCTGAATGAAATCAGATTTTATGAAAAACACTATCATTCCCTAAACCACCAAAAATGAAATTTCCCTGTATTTCCTGACACTGCAATTAAACCATTGATGTTGTACATGCAATGCTGTGTCTGAACAAGAACAATTTTGTCCTCTAGTCCCAGCAACCTGTGATATGATTATGTGATATCACACTGCAATAATTGGCAATTAAGTGGAGATTGTGGATAATAACGACAGGCTTATCACCCTTGTTCTGAATCCGCATACACTTTTGTGCTGGACTGTCACGGTACGTTTTTCGGAGTTTCCTAATTGATTCTGAATGCCATCTCTTGACATTAGTGTTTCATAAAGCCTAACAGGATATTCGTGGAAAAAAAACACAAAAAAAAAACAGTATGCGTACTTGTTATACTTTGAAAACAAAGGTTTTAAAGACAAAGGTCACTGAATGACTGACTTTTACATTTTCACAGTTGTCATACTGCCACCGTTCGCTGATCAAACTGACAACGCAATCTATTTTTAAGTGGAAAAACAAGCAGACTGGTTATTTTCCTTGACTTTTGCAATTAGTCCAGAATAGCAGTAATTAGTCGCTTTACTCGCTACATCTATAATGACCGCATGTGGCATCTTGTAAGTAATGACACACATTTTAAACATGTATTTACACTCATTAGAGCCAATTACTGACCATCTACGGCTGACCCTCGCTCCAAGTGACTCTACAAAGTAGACAGAAAACTCATAGCAACATTATATACGAAAATAAACTCCGAGGATACTAAAGGGAAACAACATGTAAGAATATAAAAACAGATTATGGTCCAATCCCAATTCACCCCTTAACCCTACCCCTCCGTTTTGCGAGTTCACTTGAAGGGGTAGGGGTGTCCCGATTCTCGATGAGCCAGAGGGGAAGGGCTAAAGGGGAGGGCTGTTTGGCCCTCGCATTAAGGGGATTCCCAAACATGTATTATTAAAGTCCTCTCCCTGTAACCTCTCATTTGTTAGTCTGACTCATCTTGCTCTCCCTCTGTTTTCTCCTTTCTTTTACACTGTTGGGACCGTCTTTCTCGCCTCCCCTCTACTCCGTCTTCTTTTGCTTTGCCCCCCCCCCCCGCTCTCTGCGTAAAGTACACCCTTTTCATTTCACTTCTCATTTCCTCCCTCTGTTTCCTAAACCCTGTGCTTCTGTTCTGCTCTTTTATTCTCACACAGGGAGGGCTGCAAAAAGGAGATATATGTGGGAAGCACATCTGGGTTACTCATGTGCAGCAGTGATTGGAGCGTACGTGGAGGTGGATGAGCGTCGCTGTTTGTTCTCACATACGTATGTTTGCGTGTAAGGGATGTGCTTCCATGCAGAGACGGGAGAGGCAGATTACAAGTGCTCTTGTTCCCGTAACAAAGTAGATTGTTTTGCTGGTGCAGACAGAATATTGAACGAGAACTGAACTGCAATTTTTACTCTTTGGTCAATGAGATACAAGACCAAATGAAATAGACCTTTAACATGAATAAAATATGGATTTATCTAAATCTATGCCTTGTGATTTTTTTGTATTTTAATGCAGAAATGCAATATAATGTAGGTGAAATGATCTTTTTCTGCGCAAAATGTTCATGATATTCAGGTTGCAGGTGTATTTATTCATAATAGAATGAATAAGACAAGACTCTCCAATTTACTGTAAGGTCCGGATATATACAGATGATCATTTCTGATTAAGGATGCAAATTATTGATTAATTCATTAATCATTAGTTGGTTGACCTTATCGATCGATTAACGATTGATTGATGTAGCGATTTTCCTGAGAACCTGAATTTCTCTTTCAATGATGTCTATAAGAATAAAAGCAAAATATTGTTTATGTACTTCATGAAAACTGTGTCGTGTTCCTTAATGATTTGATTTACTGTACCATTGGATACAGTCCAGGCAATGGCATTTATGTAGTAAAAAAAAATTAATTGGGCAGAGAAACTCAATAAAATAAATTGATCTGAAGAGGGAAAGTTTAGAAGAAATGGGCATTTCTGACTTTTTTCAGACACGATGGAGTGAGATTTCAGCGCCCTAAAGCCCTAAAGCGATTCTAACTCATCAACACCACGTACCGGTTCGATGACTATTCAGGCCGAAGCGTCGCAGCGCGGACAAGCCGGCAGCCTTCGGACAGGTATGGACAGGTGGACAACACCCCCTAATATTCAACCTCAGCGATGAAGCCTAGTTTAGGCAGTGGCGCCCCCTACTGTCAACACCACAAACATCGCCGAGGAAAAGGGTAATTAACCTAAAATTAATGTAATTTAATCGGGCAAATTCTTATCAACAATTAACTGACTGTCGATTAATTGTTTACATCCATATTTCTGATCAATCCCCCCCCCCTTGAAATTAATTTAAAGAGATAAAATGTATTTGTGTGGTTCCTTTTGTTTTATGTGTCTACTTTTTTAATGTGAAAACTAGTCGCTACACAAACCTAAACTGATAAAACTAAATAAAATCAGTTCAGTAATAGTATGTATAATGTAAATGACTGGGGACAACATGAAATTAACATTAATAAGTTTACTGTTTTGTCTGTTTTTCGGATTGTATCAGAGGAAATTAAACTTATAAAATCCAAAACATACAAGATATATAAAAAAAAAAAACAACAAAAACAAATATAATGAGCTGCTTAGAAAAGCTCTGCATCCAAATTCCACTCATATCTGTAGTTAATGTTGGTTCACAAGGAATAAATAGCAAATCAATGTTGTCTGTTTGAGTTAATCTGGTATAGAAAATGTTAAATATTAAAAGGGTTGCTTAGCTTAAGCTAAAACATCACCCATATCATGAATATTATTAGTCTACTTCAGTTAGAATTACATGCATTTGATGTCAGACTTGATATCTGCTGTGATCTAGTGGAGTGTATATAATGGGAATCAGTATTTTGACATGACCAAAACCTTTTTTGTTTTTATTCATGTGACTTATACTTCAAAATGCATTATGCTCCAGGAGTGTGCTTATAGGTTCAGGCAGAGTGGGCTTGAGTTAACTGTATTCCTAAGATACATTTAGCGAACTTTGCATGTTGTTGCAAATGCATGAGTAGAAAAGAGCTATTGAGGCATTTAAGAGTGAGCAGAATAGTTTTCAGTGAATATCTGACCCTGAGTCCTTGGTATATCATGGATGCAATCAACCGAGACAGCCAGGGAAGGTGCTCATTATTTAAGGTACGTTATCACCCATTATTGCATTGGAAAGTCATTACTATGTGGAAATTTCTCAACATGTATTCATTTAAACAGTATGTTATTTCTTACATAGCGTAAAGGTCGCACGTGCAGTTTTCATATTCACTTAGAGTCATGCTTTTTAACGTTACCAGATGTACAATACTGCGCAAAAGCCCTACACCAACAGGTTTAGGTTTGTTGGTTTAGTAAAGTTCTAAAGACCCCTGATATGTATATTTATCAGTCTCTGAATTAAGATCCAATCTGGATATATGGAAAGTATGTACAGCAGTAAAAGGCCTTCTATAAACTAAAGAAATAGTACTTAGTGTGACCTCCTTTACAATGAACATGTCTTTAACCCTTTAAACCTGAGGCAAAATATGGTCTGCCTGGACTTTTTTTCTTATTTTGACCATAAAAAGGTTAGAAAATATGCCGTGAATGAGTCATTTTGCCCACTTTTCCAAAGCACTTAGATCTTTCAAAATCTAGCAGTCATTTACAATTAACTGCATGTTGTATTTCTGCTAAAACAGCTTCTTCTCCAGCTTCTAGTCCAGGTGTGGATGAAATGACCATAATGATCCAATAAAGCCTAAAAAGTGCAATGTCTCAGGTTTCAGAAACTGTTGGAATTTTTCCAATCGCACAAACAGTGACAGAATTACAGCCATTTAAACTGCATATGTACAGGGTGTGTCAGCGATGACACATCAGGTTTTAAAGAGTTAACCTTTTTTTTTTTCCAGACAATATGAGATTTATTGCATTAACCCAAAAAGACCCAGTGCTACTTTTGTGGTTGCTCCAAAATATTTTTCCCCCTATATTTAACTTTTCTTAAGTTATTTATCACCATTTATTATAATACTTTTTTATGTGAAAATCATGTATTTTCCTATATTTAATTCACCGATCATGTAGATGTTCATAAAAGCTCAGATTAAAGTTGAGGGTTGTTATATCACAAACATAGGAAACTGAAGAAAAAGTGACTTTTTCAGTAAAGTTATCAATAACTGAACATAAAACAAAGGTCTCCATCCACTTATCAAACTCTATGGGTTTTACTGGTGAATCAATGTTGTAGAAGATGGCAGTGTTGCCACGGTAACTACGGAGGCTCTGAACGTCCAAATGGGTCATATCTGATGACCATGAAAAGATGACAAACTGTATTTTATCTCAGTTATTTCCATGTACTGACAGGATTAATGGTTTAACATTTATTAAACATTTTAGACCAGTAGATGCTCTTGGTCGCCAGTGGCTGTTTGGGTCTTTATGGGTTAATGTTTTTAATGTTTTATAGCAGGTTTCATTCAACAGGTCAAATATTTGTAACTGTTTGTGCTGTTTCTTGTCATGGGGTCAAGGGTCACAGTAAATAGTTATTTTAACCTTTAGACC
>JAPQRP010000009.1:23844936-23856751 GCA_037367295.1 Apogon hyalosoma | reverse complement strand
AACAAGAAAGAAATATACATAGCATTTATCTTCAGTCTACATCTGAGGGAAAAGGTACTCAAAACTGGTGAAATATCTGTCCACGCAGAAAGATAATTTTACTTGAGAAGATTTCTTGAATTATGATTGTTCAATCTAGAAATAAATATATCTACAGATTTATGAACACTTCAAATAAGTTAATACAAGATAAATCATCTAACACTTTTAAATCTAAGTTTGTTTGTTTTGTTAGTGTTGTTAGCTCAGTACTGGCAGCAAAAATGTATTGTACTTATATGTTCCATTCATATTAAAAATAGGAAACAGAAAAATCATTATCACTTCAAAGAAAATCCAGTGAGAAATGGAACCATATTATAAGGCAAAGCACTAAATCTGAAACTGCCAACATTAGCATTTAAGCAACTCCTAGCAGTGCTTTATAGTATGGTAGAGTAACATTATGAAGCATTATACTCAGTGGAGCACACACTGTATTTATGTGTTTGTACAGGATACAGCCAACATAAAAGTGTGTTCAAACATTTGATCAGATGAAAAACAGCATTAAAGTTTGACATTTTCACTTTTCCTTCATTATCATGTAACATCGTGAATTAAGCAAAAAAAAAAATGAATTAAGCAAAAAAAGTCTGCCAATGGAACGAAGACTTTCCAGATCTATTGTCTAAAAATAAGTCATTATTTCTCACTGCAAAGTTACTCTTTAGGTGCTCATGTCTTATTTTAAGTGTGATGAGATATTTGGACTAGAAATGAGAAAAATACACTGGGAGAGATTTAGATTTTTGCAGTGTAGCTCAGAATTGGCTAACATTCGCTGTTTTCGAACAGTTTCAATATGTTGTTTTAATGTAAAATATGGTGCATTATCCTCCACATGTACAGTATCCACTCGAATAATAGACATTTGTCACATTTTCACACCTCTAGACCTTACATCACACAGCAGTCTGACATTATCCTTCAGATCACAACAGTGAGACCACAGGTATGTACAGTAAGTGGCTTCCATGCAAATATAGTCTATTTAATGACGTTTGCTCTTCTTGCACTGATTTACATAATCATAAGAGATCCCCAAATAGCTGCGAAAAGAACATAAACGTGGATTTTTTTACCCTGTATTGTGATTTTTGCGTTGAGGTCGGGCTGGATGAGTGCGAGTGCATTATATTTGTTCTAGAGGGCGCACTGTGCAGGGTACAGAATATACCTGGCCTGAACCAGTATTTTAATCATCCAGCTCTGTTGTTCAGCAAATGACCGGTTATTTGTGAACGTCGGAGAACTTAAGTGGTCCCGACACATTACGAACATATCATCAGGCTTTAGTAACATTATACCCAATATTGAACAAACAGATGGCTTCTAAATAGAGCTTGTCAGGGTGATCAGAGTCAAATCTAAAAAAAAATGATTATCTTTTGTGAATTTGTGGATAATTAACATTAGACGTCTCCTTCCAAAGTGCCACTACATGTTGTCTCTCTTTTCTTTACCCTTCGGCAATCCGTAAAGCTTCAAACATTTTGTTTGTGTTTAACAGCTTATCACATGAGACCTGTTATCAGGATGTCAAAGCCTAATGAGAGCTGTGGTTTTTGAATGCTGACATAAATAATATTTAACCACCAGGAATAGGAGCAGAAGGCATTTAGACTGTGGAAACCTGCACAGAACAGGAAGAACTACTGGGTTAATGAATAAAAACCAGTGGAACAAATGTGACGGGAATGTTCTTCATGTATAGTTAAATATGTCACTACAGATTACAGAATACATGTCATTGAATCCCATTTGGAACATATACTGTTAAATTATTAAAATAGGTTAAGACTGTGCGTTTTTATTGGTACTTAAAGTAGATTGAGACTAGGAGTCACACACGTGTTACATCAGCTATAAAGAACCGCAAAAACAGTGTGATTTTTGGCAGAGAAGACCCTTTTTTTTTTTCCTGAAACACAGTCACATATTAAAGTGAAAACCCGTGAACTGTGGAAGTCACAAATTGTTTGAAAAACAGCTCATCTTCTATAAATAAAGTCAGTAGCAGCACAATAAAATACAGAATATAACGGACAGAAAGCAGCTAAAAGAATCACCTGTCAGTCACTATCTATGTTGGAATAACAGCCGGTGGTGGAAGCTGCTGTTTCACATGGCAGCGCAATGAAATCAGGGATGATCACCCATTCTACCTAGAGTCAGAGAGATTTCCAGGTTTAGTCCATCGCACATCATCAGAAAAGTTTTCATCTACATTAACCTGCATAAATTCGCTGTAGAGCACTATCATGAGGTTAAGGTTAGTTTGATGCATTTTTTTTTGTCACATACTGTGACGTCCCAGACTTTCAAACTCTATACTCTCGGTACACACCCAAGCATGAAAACTGAGTTTTCTAAAATCTCCATTTTGCCCCTGAGTTTTCAGAAATAATCTTCTTCAATGACTTAATCCAAAGTCTCCATGTAGCTGAAATGCAAAATTACATGAGAAAATATTCCTTTTTTCCAGCTACATGTATATGTGGTATTAGATCAGACCTGGGCAATGCAAGGCCCACGGGCCCTGACAAATGAAAAGTCAGTGCAAATATACATCATCATATTAGATGAAACCAATACAATGACACTGCTTTTATTTTGAAGGAGTAGCTGAATTAAAGTTTTTTTTCACACGTACTTTCCATACTTATCATAAGGCTTATGCACCGTTTGGTTTGTTGGTCAGTTTCAGCCCATGAAGATGTCAGCTAATGCCAAAAAAAAAAAGACAGATTGATTTAGAATGCAGAGTTTTTAACAAGACATAGACTTTTAAGTATTTATTCACTGAACTCAGAGGCAAAGAAAAAGAAAATGAAATATGCAACCAAACAAAGCTGGATGCATATATTGTTTTTCATGTAAAGTTAATGTGGAGCTGGTTTTGCACATTTTCAAAAATGTTTTTGTGAATATTCATGAAATATTTGTATTCAGTACTCTGCATTTTCATTGTATCGTTGTATTGTTTCATTTACTGTTTTTATAGATATATATATTGAGCAGAGCTGCAAGTATATTGATCCGGCCCTTAACAGCTAAGTTTCTCATGTGGCCCCATAATAAAATTAATTGCCCACCCCTGTGTTGGATAAAACCAGAGTATAGTGTCATTGCTGGGTGTAATTATAGTAAAAGTCTAAGAGTATCTATAGTTACTGAAATGCATTTTGTTGCAAATAATAAAATGGCAGAAAAAAAAATAATTTTCCCCACCTCTCTTTTCAGTATGGGTGTGTGTATGTTCTGAATTCATGTTTTATGCTACTCCACAGCTCTGCAAGAGGCTGACCAAGAGACAGCTGCATTCTCTTTTATGGAGCCATTTCTTTTTTTCTTTTAATTTGCACAGACTGTGTCTGGTGTATATCCACGGTCGCAGGGGGAGGATGAAAGTCAGGCCATAGCATAGCACAGAGAACACATGCTCTGCTTATCCTAATGCATTACTAATGCAAAGCTTAGGTTCTTAGATTTTAACCACCATGAGGATGTACACACAGGAACATAGAGGAACATGCAGAACACTATAAACACAGTGAAGCGCTTGTCCTGGCCTTCAACCCCTGTCATGGTGCATCATGCCCAGGTGGTCAGCGCCTGCTCTCTACCTGACTAATGGCCCCAGTGGAGCATCACAGGACTCCATCCATCATAGCTATGCTGCTGTGAACGTTACACAAACAGGTACATGCATCACACACTCAGAGACGTGTGCAGGCAGAATGTATGCACAAACCTGACCTCACCAAAAAAGGTGCATGCATAATAAATGAAGGAAGGAGTTTGGATTTTAGCAACGAAAAGAACAGAAAAGTGGGTCATTTTTGAAGAGAACACACAAAATGCTGTCGTGTCAGTGTTTATCTGTTCTGATTGGTTCTATTCCTAGCCTTGTGTGCTCGTTCATCAGCTGGCACGGGAGTCATTTATTACAATTTGCCTTGTCAGTCAAGCCCCGGATCCCCTCCATCCATCTCCCAGAGCCGGCAGCGCTATCCTTCTCCAACACTGTGCATCTTCCTGAACCATCCCTGTTGGTGTAACTGTATGTTAAGCATTCACATCCGCAGCAGAGAGGAAAGACACACTCTGATAAGTATTCAATAGGCTCCATCCACGCAGCACCACAAGCCATGCTAGTCTGATATGAGATGGATGGTGATAGGGACTGAGAGGGAGACAGAGGCAGAGAATTGCAAGTGAGAGCGAAGGAGGAAAGGAGGAAAGGGTATCGAAAGGTAAGACAGATAAGAGGAGGAGGAGAAGGAGATGAGATGTAAGAGGAACAATGAGAACGAGATGAGGGGATGATTTGAAAGAAAAATTCCAGCAGAGGATCGAAATGGAAAGAAGGCGCAGGATCGGTGGAAATAAGCAGAGAGCGCAGGCTGCTGGTGGGGAGCTAAGCATATCCAATGGATGTCAAGAAACAACTAATTGGACACGGGGTCGGAACGAGTCGGAGTTTCAAAATTCTATGCATCTGCAGGTTGGTATTGTCTGGAGAGGGGGAGGCACACAGACAGAAAGACAGACAGACAGACAACACTGAAGTTAACTTGACTGTTCATTAATCATTACAGTGGAAGCTAAGCAGACATCACAGTAGCGAAAACACGTCCAGTTGAAAATGAGTGTTCGAAAGCCAGCGACCCCTGGAAACTTATTAGCAAAAAATTTCAGGAGCATGACATATTTCACATTTCAAGGTTTGGGTTTGATTTCCCACAGCAGAACACTTCTGCCATTAAAATGAAAATCGGATTTTATTTAAGCAACATGAGCTTTTTGCCTCAGGTGATTGTTGATGTTTTTGTATTGGTGTTAAATTACACAAACAGGGATTTCAGTGTTTTATCAAAATTGAATACGAGACCAAAATTTTTATTGTGTTGTAGAAAAAAAAAAAAAGTCTGCTCCCCTTGGAAATAAAGTGTCAAATGGCAATTGTTCCATTAGCATGCTACATATATCATATAAAATAATTAAAAGGAACAATAATAATCTGGATCACAACTTTAAAATGTCTTCTTAAATTTGTGCATTTAAAAGGATGTATAAACCCGATATAATAACAAAATATAGAGCATTATGTGAATAAGTGAAAATCTAGTTATAATATAGAAGAATGAATAAAATAAGGTATTATTGTGCATTGCCTATTTGTAATGAATTAAATAACACAGGCTTATCATGATTAGGAGACAGCATCACATGTATTAATAATTGTATTTGTAGTAAATAATTAAAGTGCGTATAAATATTATAGTGTGTTAACAAAGCAGAGGAAGCTGAATCAATGTGATTATTAGTTTGTAAAAACGGGGTGGGAGTCTATAAGTTATACTTCTTCCTACTTCTTTTCGATTTTGTTTGCCCATGTTGGATTGTTCTTTGTTATCTGATGATTTTATGCGCTCGAAATAAAACAACTCACTAACTAATACTAGTAGCGAACGGCAAAAGAGGCAAAGTCTGTCTTTTCTCAGGTTACATCATGTGACATATTCCAATATTCAATCCAATAGAGAAATCCAATGCAAAATCAGAGCTAAGCCAAGAAACGACACAGCCACATTTATTATTCAGTGCGTGACGCTGGTGTGTTTTCCTCTGCAAATGTTATGGGTAAGCTACGCCATCTGCATATGGTGCGTCTCATGCGCTCATTTTTCCTATGTAAGCAAACGCACTGACGGGTCAAGGAGCACATCATCTCAAGTTGACATGCATCAGCAGGTCAAAATATACCACCTTTCCATTTCCCAGCATTAACATGCCTCAGCGCTCCAGAGAGGCTGTAAGTTTATCCAATTTGTTCTGTGGAAAAGGCATGTCCTGGCTACTGTTGCCTGACCCGTTTTCCCGTCTGTACAGGAAGACAGAGCTGTTAACATCGGCGCTCCGTGTGCACAGACAGCATGAGGGGAACTACTGAGTCATAGGCGCTGGGATGAGGCATGCGAGACGCTTACGTGAATAAAATGACCTTGTATTCCTTTTGTTTAACCCTCGTCGGACCCCTTTGGCCCCTGTACCCTAGACATATTCAGTACCGTCACCCCTGATCCCCACTGACCTCCGGATTCTGGTTTGTACAGTGTTCTCTGTATGGCGTTGCAGCCCTGTGCACTATTGCCTACGATGAATTTACCCCCGGGGACAATAAAGTATAACTCATCTTATCTCATCTCATCTTATTTTACTCCGACCTTTAAAAATATTCCTCTGCAGACTGATCTCATGAAACGGCGTTGTACGTCACGCCAGTTCTTATGGCATTTGGCGTGGTATACCCTGAGACGCCGCTAGCAACTGTGGGCCCCATGAAAACTAAATGTTGTGTGTCCTTTATCAAATTCAGTATCTTGTCAATTTGTTAGAGCGGGGGGGTATACGTGGGGTAGGGGCAGCAGTTAAATACGTGGGGGGGGGTGATCCATAACTAACGTAACTAACGCTGGCGTGAAGCGAAAGCGAAATTTAACATGCTTTCAACGTCCGACTCCGCTTCTGTGCCTCTATTATACAGCGGACCTTACACGAAATTTTCACAACTTCTAATCTGTATCCACTGGGCCCCCTCCACTGCTCTATGGGCTCCCCAGAAATGCTGGGTCCAATGAATTTGTCACATTTACGGTGCCCCAGGGTATAGCTACGCATTTTCGAGCTTTCGCGTATTTATTCAACGCCATCTCCAGTTCACATAACCCTAACCCTCAGTGCATAGTATTTGACGCAAATAACAGTGTGAACATAAACGCACTTATTCAAGATTCAAGATTCCTTTTATTACCCCACCCCCCGATGGAGCGGCCAGGGTATTGTTTTTGGTTTGGTTTTTCTGTTTGTTTGTCAGCAACTTTACGCAAAATCTGCTCGACCAATTTGCATGAAATTTTCAGGAAAGGTCCAAGGTGGTCCAGAATACATCCCACTAAATTTAGGTGAATGTAGGTCAAAGGTCAAGGTCACCAAAAATGTGTTTTCGCAGTAATAAGAGAAAGGGCAAATCAGGTAAAATGTTTGCGAGGGGTGGGGCTTGTTGTTCCTGGCACCACTTGTTAATATTGTAGTGTGTGTTTTGTTTTGTTTTGTTTTGTTTTGTTTTGTTTTGTTTTGTTTTGAAAGGCCAGGACTGATCCTCGGGACTACCTTTTTCTGCTCCCGATGTGGAGCCTGCTGATTGGAGGATGAAGCTAATTGCCTGAGCCCCGCCCACCAGCTCATCATTCTTAACCAGCCCCAGCTGACTGCATGTAAAAGATAATAACATACAAAGCTTATAATGCATACAGATAACACACCAATTAAAAGTGGCGTGTACGTATATTTACATGAGTCATGATATCACGTTGCCCTCTGACTTTCATACAGTAAATCATCCTTTCTTTCTACGTGCAAAATGGAATGCAATTCTGCTCAAAGTTTGGAAATAAAGAATAAACCAAATGCAATAACAACAATCTCTAGATTTTCTGTCAGAACAGACTGGAGTATATTTGTGTCTGTTTCTGTGTATTTGTGAATGCAGGCTGATCTCTACCATTAGTGTCAGTCAAGCACACACACTGAAAAGCTAAGATTCACCTCTCAAAGAAAGAATAACAGTCCTGAGAAAACAACACACACGTTTGTGACTGATATTATGACTTACTTTGAATGTAAGTATAACAAACGTATGCAGCATCACCCTTCTCAAATTTCACATTCACAGACATGTGAAAAGTCATTGCTATTTTGAGTCGGAAAAACTAAAAAAAAAAAAAAAAGCAAAACAACAACAACGCAAGATGTTATTAAGAAATAGTTGCTGAATAACTCAATGTATTTCTTCTTTTTTTATTTTTTGTTTTGTTTCGTTTTAGGTGAACTGGCATGACTGCTTGTTTTATCATTTTTATACATACATTTTTGGAATGAACAAAAAAAAAATCCTCCAGGGAAGCACACAAGTTTTAATAGGAAATATGATAAACACAGCCAGAATGAATAAATGAATGTATCTGCAGTTGAACAGAAATATCTGTCCTGTTTACTGTTGTTTTCAGTGAGGCAGTGAATGGCCTTCCTGTCACTTTGAGGGTCAATATTCAAATTTGTAAGTTGCTGTATTTTCATTTTCACATTTTCTGACAGACTACAAACTTACCTACAGTTTTGGATTGTGAATGGAAATGACATTTGCATGACATTGTTATTACATCTTAAAGGGGGCTTTTTTTTTTTTTTTTACAAATTCGACAATCCAACCTCACAACGGCAGGGAGAGGTTATGTCCTAGAACCCACTCTTGAACACTGAAACCACCAACAAACCAACACTATATATCATTCATCGTCACATACTGTATCACTCACTGAATAAACTATAAACCTAATTGTTTACACACTGTATTATGGTATCATCAGGTTTCCTCCTACTCATAGTGACTTATTTTGACAGCCGGACAAAATAACACTCTTATAATCTTTGCGTACTGTGTCAGCTGATAGTTTACATTATAGCTCTGTTAGCTTAGCTCTGCTTAAATAGAAAACAGTCACAGTACAACCACAAATCACCTCCGTTTTCTACATGGTTTGTGTTGACAGCTGCTCCATTTGAGAACTGACCAAACAAGGTCAGAACTGTCATGGTTGGGCTTGAACCATGGATCAACAAATATAACATCCAAATAACTTTATACCTTCATAAGCCTCATAATTAAACTCACCAGTGTAGGAGAAACACTGTGATTTCAGCACCAAACTTCATTTTCTTTCGTTTATAACTAAACCAACACAACAGTGCGGGGGGTCGGTACAAAACCTTGAAGTAAGTTACCCTATAAGATTCAGAAATGACACAGATGCTTTTATTTCACATTTATTAATTAATATCGATACTTTATTATTATCGATACAGAATTGAGTAGTGTGTGAGTATTGATATATTGATACCACATTATTGATATGCCCACTACTGCTGTGGTGTTAGTTTAGAGTGACTCACTACTCCCTCTAGTGGTCACCAAAATCCACCGGCGTTACTAGATACTGTTCATATCTCTACAATTAAATCAAAGTGGCTACTGACACAGTACTGTGGCACAAGACATCACTTTGTCTATTATCACAGAGCCATTCAGCGCCCTCATTATATCATGTCTAGACTGGTAGCTTTACATCCCGAAAAGTACCAAGACAATCAGATAGCAAATAGGTCAAACATGGCTACAGCAGATATTAGCTCACTTGGAAGCTTATCTGAACACTTTCAAATGGGGGGGTTACGGCGCCAAGGGTGCTGGTAGGTAAATCCGACACTGATATAAATCAGCCACTGGGAAAGTGTTCAGAGTGCAGAATTTGGAGCACAGCACTCAATAAACTGAACTGACATAGAACTGAGAAGGCACACGGCACACTGCTGCAGCTAACATGTAGCTCCGCCCACCTTCTCCAACCTCATCGACTGCACAGAGCAAAGAACACCATAAAACAACATATAGAGTATTTACAACAATAATTCCCATTCTGTACTATAGACTTTCACTAATTTGACATTTCTTCCATCAGTTGCCACAGTACTGTCGTAGCAAAATGCACAAAAGAATGCACTGAAGTATGCAGCATATATGACCACAGTACTGAGGCAACAAGAGGAGAATGAGTTCATGGAACAGAGTCTACGATTGGCTCTAGTACTAATGCTAACATTTGATTGGCTCTGTGGCAACAAACAAAATGATATTTCGTGCCACAGTACTGTGGCAGTAGCCATTTCCCAATTAAATACATGCATGTAATTATACTTTTCTTTTTTCTTTTGTTCAGACAAGGTATAATTTTTAGATGTCGTTTTGGATGACGCTTCTGAGGAAGACAGGAGTCACAGTCGAAACTGTCAAGTGGGCAACATTAAAAACTATACTTTGCACAAAAGAAAAAAGAAAAGTATAATTACATGAATAGAAGACAAAATGAACGTCATTAGCCAAATACATTTATGTCTGTCGCAAAAACCTCAGGACTCTTTATTTTAAACGTTAAAAATATGCGTAAGTCATTTTTAATATTTGAAAATAGAAATACTACATATAGCCCAGAATAGCGTAACACTAACATTATTCTCCAATTACAGTAGTAGGATATAATAATCTGAAACACAACACTGTACCATGGCAATAGCATAAGGTTATTGGATGTTTGAGCTTTGCTGTGTACATCTAACCCATATTGTGGCTGTTTGCGTTACTGTTGGCTGTGGGAATGTAGCTGCTGAAGGATGGATGGAATGGCCTTTACATCAGGAGACAAAGACCCCAGAGCTTTACCACCTGAATACCACCACAAGGCTAGTGACATCCAGGCATGCTCACACCGTACACTTACGCACCAGACTTTATTTGAAGGCTGAGTGCTACTCATGCAATACCACTGGGTGAGAAATGATCCCAGAGTGAATCACGCTGAGAGGTAAGACCAGGTGTTCAGGCTCTGCATCTCTCATCAGTAATTAAGACTGGAACCCTCGGGCCTTTACACCCCATAGAGGAAAAAGAGAGAGAGGCAGTGCACGTCAGGGTCTACTCCAGCTCTAGCTCAGAGATTTGTGAAGCATGACTCACACCATCCCCTTGTCCCATTTATACTTATCTCTGAAATGCATAGTTACTCACTACCCACTACACCCCGCTCCCACCCATCCCCTCGTGAATCCATAACACTCATATTTCATCTGTGGTGTAGTTTGAGCCACGTTTAAGACTCGGTTGTCCCTGCTCAGTTACTGCAAATTTCTCTTTGAATGACTGGGAGTTTTCGACCATTTTTAGGAGCTTTAGTCGTAACGTGTGACTTTTGGAGCCTGTTTACATGCGCATCAGTATTATCAGATTTGCGGAGTTGTCCAATTATTCCCTTGACCATGTAAACAGGATAATCTAACATGTTTTATCAGGCAACAGCAGTAATCTGATTATGAGAAATCATATTAACACACCTGGTTTCTCGCCAATACTCGGATGTCTTCCTGCATGTATACGGATTAATCTGATTTATTTCATTCTTTTACGTCTGCCCACGTATAAACACAATTCAAATCATAGAGAACAAATGTTTAATAGTCAAACGTGAGCAGAAGACAACAGGAAGTTTGAGTCTAGTGTCATTATGTGTGTAGGTACTCCAAAAGAAATCTGATAATGGACCGGAGCGTTTAAAAAAAATAAGGTTATAGCATTTTCTTAAGTGCATGTAAACGCGTCAGATGTGATTATTACAATTATCCAATTATTTCCAGATATGACTTTTATAGTCATGTAAACAGGTTCACTGATACAGCAGTACGACAATTACTGTATCTGTACAATATTTTCCATTTAACATACAATTCTTCCAATTCCAAATCAATTATTATGAGTCATTTGATGCATTTTCTATCTTTTTTTATTCACTTCTTTTAAATTTGGGAATTAAAATTCAAGTTGAAGGCTGAAAATGTGTGGGGGGGGATTAAAAAAGATATTGCAATTGCGTTTGCTGGAGAGGTGGGAATTTTGTTTTATTGCAAATTATGTGTCTCAATAAGGCGACTGCAGCATTCCTAAATTTAATGCATACGATTAAAAATTTTTGGTTAAAATTTGCAAAGCGGTCGTATGAACATTCAGCTATTACAAACAGCCGTTGGTCATCGGTGCTTTTACATCTCCTTTATGCGTCATACCAGCCAATTATAGTTAATGGTATTGACTCATGAGCATGTA
>JAPQRP010000009.1:23761122-23774435 GCA_037367295.1 Apogon hyalosoma | reverse complement strand
TAGATAGATAGATAGATAGATAGATAGATAGATAGATAGATAGATAGATAGATAGATAGATAGATAGATAGAATAAACACATTATACATAATAAATTAGAGTTAAGCACAAACAGAACTGGCCAAGAAATCAGGATTATTTCAACAAAATGGAACGTACCTTCCCAGTGGGATGGAGGTGCATAAACACCAGTCCAGTTTTTCACCTGCTAGGCTATCACTGCTGTTTCAGCCGACCGCCCCACTCCCACTTTTTCATTCCGTGTCTGACTCAGTCAATGTCGTTCGCTGTCACTGATGCCTGCTCTGTTCTGTTCCCTACAGGGGGTCTCGTTGCCGCCTTCCCCTAACCTGGCTTCCATGTATGCTCACGGGAGAGCAGGGAGGTGTGCACTACCTGCTTTGGGTTTCCACCTCCGCACATGAAAGGGCCGGGAGCTCCCAGAACAGAGCCATACCGCCAAAATATAACATGATCAGACGAAGTGCTTAATTTTGACGTAAGTGGTCCTGATTAAAAATGATGTTTTGATCCCTTTAGAATGTTATTTCCAATTACCATTGACAGATATGGTGTTTGTCAGTTGAAACGATAACTTTACAAGTCAAAAAAGTTACAGTTTGTGGTAAAAACTTTGAAGTAAATCAAGATAATATGCAAATAAAACGACCACACACCTTAAAATTCTTATCACCTTTTTCTCTCCCCTCGATCCGTTTAACCCATAAAAACCCAAACATCCACCGAAAGCATCTACTGATCTGAACTGTTTAATAACTTCTGATCCACTCATCCTATCTGTACAAAAATTGGTGTAAAATGCATCTTTTCACGGTCAGAAAATGGTCAGATATGACCCATTTGGACGTTCAGAGACTCCACAGTGAACATGAAAATACCATCATCTTCTGAAATGTTGATTCACCAGTAAAACCTTTGGAGTTGGATAAATTACTTCGGATGGAGATACAGGGTTTATGTTCATTCGTGATGTATTTTACTGAAAAAAAGTCCATTTTTCCTCAAATTTTCTCAGTTTTAGATATAATAACCTTTGTATTTACTCTGACCTTTAATGAACTACTACATGATCAGTGAATATAGAAAAATACATGATTTTTCATCTTAAAATGCAAAAGAAAAACAGGATAATTTTATAATAAATGGTGATACATCACTTAAGAAAGGCTAAATAGAGAGACAAATTAATTTAAGAACTGCCACAAATGTAACACTGGGTCTTTCTGGGTTAAAGTCGCTGAAGGTGTTTCTGCAGCTTTAACATGACCAGCCTTCTTCTTTGACCAAGTCTAAAAACGCTGAGGTGACCTGCTTTTGGGTGTCTGTGATGTGCATTGTATGGGAATTCACACAAAATTAGATGTTCCTTTGCAATTTTACAACTTTTTTTGGCGACTGTCTTGACTTGCAACATTATATTTTAAATAGAAAAACATCATATTTGTTGCTGATGTCAGTGAAATCATAGAATTACTTGTGTCTTGCCATTGACTGCCTTTCCTACGGTTTTCCAAAATCAGGTCCGTCTTTATATGCACATTAATAAGCAAGCTAGCTATCCTATAATTAACAGGCTATATGATGCAATACCCACCGACGTTTAACTACTTTTTGCTAACAGTTTCATGAAACACTTCATCAATCATTAAATTGTCCTGTTAGTGTAATTTCTTAAACAAGGAGAAAATCCTTTTTAACCTCTATAAACATAGCACCATTAGTCCAACACAGCAGATGAGCAAACGCAATCATGCTAATTAGTATCTTATTAAATGACAATAATTTACAAAGCAGCCCCAGTGCATTTATTAGAGGATCTAAATAAGGTGAGTGAGGATCCAGAGGAAAAAAAAAAAACAAAAACAAAAAAAAACAATTGAATTAGTATTTGAAGACAGAAGTTGATATGTTTAAATTCAGAGTCAGTCGGAGCCCGTCTGATGCTTCCGCGCCATCTTTGATTTCAATCTGTGGTTGTTGAAAAAAAAATACAATCAACACTGCAACGATCCTGCATCTCAAACACCAACATCGATGTATTAATTCGATTTAAACTCCAAGAGCACGTTGTTTTTTTTTCTAGACATATTAGCCCTCTGCTTGGCTGGTGAGCTGCCGAGGGTTTATCCCTCTCTTGCTCAAATGCATGCTGGGAAATCCCTCTGCTCTTCGCAGCCTAGGGCAGGATAAATGGATCTAGAAAATGGATAGGCGGATGGATGGAGGAATGGATGGATAGATGGATGGATGTTTCCTTGTATTAACACTTTCTTGCTTTCTTTCCGTAGCACTGTCGCGCAGCATCTGACACCGTGCTCTGTCTTCATTTACTCGACAGTTCTGGAAATGCCTGCCCACTACAGCACCACCCCACCCCTATGAACACATGGGTTTGTTTGTGACGTTCGCTGTAACACACGGAAATAAGTGAAAGATACTGAAAGGGTATTTTTTTTCCTTTTCTTTTTCTTTTTTTTTTTTTTTTTTACCTGTACTGTCACATCTGACTACTTTATATTGTGATTGCTCATTAATATCAGAAATTGTGACTGTGAGGAAAAAAAGCTGAGCACCGCAGAAACACCACCACCCTGCAAGGACTTTGCTCATTGACAGCTTGGTGTTTGTTTTAATTGCATGTGTGCTGACCATCTCAAACTGAAGAGTCACAGATGGCTTCACCTCATTGGCCACAGAAGCATCAGCGTTAAGGATACGGCTATATGTGATCTGTGCATCTGAGGCTCTTATATAGACAAGGGCAGAGGCTGAAGTCTGTTATGTCAGTGCTTTGCATTCAGGTTCTCAGCTGCAATGTCTTTTTTTCTTTTGTCTTTTTTTTTTTTTTTTAGGTGATATGAATGGCCATCTGTTATTACTCACAAACCCCCAGTACTGACAGCGATGCATTCTCCAGGGTAGGCTTGCCCATTTTTGTGTGTCACAGATGCACCCAGTGATATTAATCCTGTGTGGATCAGCCACGTCTGGCTTTTACAGCACACTGACTTTTATTTATTTATTTATTTATTTATAATTGTAGGCCAAAACCACTAATTTTTAACAAAAATGATCTCAGTTATGATAATATCCCTGTTATGTTATTACAGGGAGTCAATTACTGGGCACTTTTCTTTATTCTTACCATTTTACAAATTAAAAAAAAAAACAGAAAAAAAAACAAAAAAAAACATTTGGTTCATTTTGTTCATAGTTTATAGTTTCCAGAACCATTGAGATGAATAAAACACCTTCCATTGGGATATATTTTCTTTGAGTAGATATTTGAGTGATTTTTAGTTATTGTCATTGTTTATATTAAATCATTTTAATTTTGACTTTTTTATCGTTACCAAAGATACGCATTGCAGCTTTCATCCAATTCAAGATTAACTGGGATCATTTCATGCACTTTACATGAATAAGTGGATGTAAATAATACCAGAGGAAAGGATATTTGTGTTGTCTACAAACAGATTAAATACAATTAAAAATAAAAAAAAGTTTCATATAGACAGAATTAAAAATAGGTCTAACATGTTCTAACAGTGACCCAGATTAACCCATAAAGACCAAATGCTACTTTTGTGGTGGTTCTCAAATGAATTGATCTCTCTATTTACCCTTTCTTACATGATTTACCCCCATTTCCTATAATATCATCCTTTGTATTTTGCATTTTTCACTGTAAATCATGTATTTTTCTATATTCAATTTCCTACATCTAAGAGAAAACTGAAGAAAAAGTCACATTTTTAGCAAATATGTCAATAACTGAACGTAAAAACAAGTGTCTTCCTCCACTGTCACTGATCCAACTCCATGGGTTTTACTGATGAATCAATGTTGTGGAAGATGACGGTGTTTCCACGGTAGCTACAGAGCCTCTGAACGTCTAAATGGGTCATATCTGATGACAAACTGTATTTTACACCAATTATTTACATAGATTGATAGGATTAGCAGATCAGAAGTTATTAAACATTTTAGATCAGTAGATGCTTTTGGGTACTAGTGGATGTTTGGGTCTTTATGGGTTAAACTGAGCCTCATCAGATGAAATCAAATCTAAGTAGTACTTTCTTATATTTTAACTGCCGGATTAAACGACTGCAGGCCACTCTGCTAGGTTGTCAAACTTGGGTGGGATGTGCTAACAAGCTAGTCACTGTGACAAGCAGCAGGTAATAAAGCCTCGAAATAGATGTGCCATCACTGTAGCTAATGGTTTAGTAGCTAACAAGCTAACCATATTGTATGAGAATGTGCTTGCCACCTTGCAAACAGCTGACACTGCTAACCCCCCTGAGCCCATTTCTATAAACAGCATCAGAACCTCGCCATCCATCACTCGCCACCAAATCAACTCCAGCTGGGTGTAATGTAAATGTAAATGAACTGAGTGGGCTGAAAAGAGAAGATGGAGGGAGAATGAAGGGAAAGCTCACTGTTGCCAGATGGATGACAGGTCGGTTTCCCTTTTGCTTCATCTTGCCCAGTGGACAAATGTCCTCCGGCGACTTCTCTCCCATGCATTTCTCCTGCTTATTGTTACCTTTTTGCTCCCTCTCGCCACTATTTTTTTTTTTTTTCTTTGTCTGCACATTTTTTCTCTCCAGCCTCAAAGTCCTCTGGTCTTTCTTTTTTTCCGTTATTCTCTCAGTCTCGCTCGTAGGATGGTTGTACTTAGTTTCTCCTCTGTCTCTCCAGAATCCTGAGTCACTCAGCCTTTTGGGAGTGAAAGCCAGGGAGTCCACCTGTCATCTGTAGATTTGTGTCTCTATCAAAAACATACATACAAACCGACAACCTACCAGTTCACCAGACTTGTCACTGATAGTCTCTCTGGGACAGCTGTCAGGAGAGAAAGCAAGAGCCAAAGCAAGAAGAAGAGGACACAGGGATATCACAAAGATTCGCTTTTTGACTGAAAAGAAGTTTCATGTTGAATAAGGGCATTATCCGTCAAGTTTCAACATGCAGTTTATTTCAGTTTGTCCTGAATTAACCCATAAAGACCCAGTGGTAATTTTGTGGCAGTTCCCGAATGATTTTTTTTTCTTTAGATCTAAATGATTTATCATCATTTATTACAATATTATCCTCTGTATTTTGCATTGTTTCAGTGAAAATCATGTATTTTTCTATATTTAATTGACTAATCATATAGATGTTAATTAAAGCACCAGAGTAAAGTTGAGGGTTATTATCTCAAAGACAGAGAAAACTGAGGAAAAAGTGTCTTTTTCAGTAAAAATCTATTATTTACTGAACATAAACCAAGTGTCTCCATCCACTGTCATTGATCCAACTCCATGGGTTTTACTGGTGAGTCAGTGCTGTAGAAGATGACGGTGTTTCCACGGTAACTACAGAGCCTCTGAACGTCCAAATTGGTCATATCTGATGACCATGAAAAGATGACAAACTGTATTTTACACCAGTTATTTACATGTATTGATAGAATTAATGGATCTACAGGTATTAAACAGTTTACATCAGTAGATGATCTTGGTCACTGATGGCTGTTTGGGTCTTTATGGGTTAAGTCTCGTGTTACGTTGTGACTGCTAAATTATTTTTTCTCTATATTTAATCTTTCTTAAGTGACGTATCACCATTCACTGCAATATTATCCTCTTTAGTTTGAGTTTTTTCAGTGTAAATCCTGTATTTTTCTATATTTAACTCACTGATCATGTAGATGCTCATTAAGGCTCAGAGTAAATTCACAGGTTATTTTATCAAAACAGAGAAAACTGAAGGAATAGTGACGTCTTCAGTAAAATATATCATTAATTGAATATAAACCAAGTGTCTCCATCCAGTGTCATTGATCAAACTCCACGGAACCAACCTTCAGCTTTAGAAGGACTGAGACATTAACCCATAAAGTTCTACTTTTGTAACAGTTCCCAAATGAAGTTTTCTGTCTATTTAACCTTTCTTAAGCGATTTATCTCCAATTATTGTAGTTTTATTCTATGTACTTTGCATTTTTCAGGCCTCTGAATGTCCAAATGGGTCATATCTGATGACCATGAAAAGATGACAAACTGCATTTTATACCAATTATTTACATATATTGATAAAATTAATGGATCTACATGTATTAAACAGTTTACACCAGTAGGTAATTTTGGCGGGTGGTGGCTGTTTGGGTCTTTATGGGTTAAGTCTTTTATGTCGTGACTGCCATAAAGGAATTACAGCTGCATAGACTCATCACAAAACCTAATAAAATCAACCTGAAATGCTGAAGACTGCTCACTAACAAAGCACTGCATATATCACACAGGGACAATACAGTTATAATAAGATCAGGACTCTATTAAATCTTTACAGCTGACACACTCATCATGTTAACATTGGCTATTGAGGCTAACCCTTGTTAGCTACTTCACCTACTATGAGTAATCACTTTATTTACATAGATAAGCCAATACTATTAGTGAAAAACAGGATCATACAGCTTCATCAGGTGAAAGGAGGATGTGTTAGGATGTGGAGGATGAGGTGTTAGGAGAGTAAAGTTACGCGGGTTTCATAATTTGGCCAAAAATATTACTTTGGCAATTATGTTACGAGGCTAACGACATGTAGCACTTATTCATCCTCTTATTCTTATGTGGAGTTTTTGTTAGAGTCATGTTGGGTTGGTTGCAGGACTTGAAGATTTGCTTTGAGCCACACATACACTAAGGAGTTTTGCCAAAATCCAGTCCAGTCACATAGAAATCAATGCAGTTTCACATCATAGACGTCACTCACTGAGACACTTGAGAGACATTTATGAAAATACATATTGCACCTTTAATAATACAAAAATTGCCCCATTACTGTACTTTAACTTATAAAGACCCTGTGCTACTTTTGTGGCAATTCTTAAATGAACTGATCTCTATTTTTAACCTTTTCTAAGTGATACATCACCATTTATTCAATATTATGTTCTGTATTTTGCATTTTCTTTTGTTAAAATCAAGTATTTTTCTATATTTAATTCACTGATTTTGTAGATGTTCATGAAAGCTCAGATTAAAGTCAAGGGTTACTATGTCAAAAACAGAAAAACTGAAGAAAAGATCCATTTTCCTGCGAAATATATCATTAACTGAATTTAAAATAAGCATCTCCATCCACTGTCATTGATCCAATTCCATGGGTTTTACTGGTGAATCAATGTTACAGAAGATGACGGTGTTTCCACGTTCACAATGGAGCCTCTGAACATCCAAATGGGTCATATCTGACGACAAACTGTATTTTACACCAAATATTTACATGTATTGACAGAATTAGTGGATCGCCATTTTAGATCAGTGGGTATTTTTGGTCGCCAGTCGATGTTTGGGTCTTTGTGGCTTAAATAATAGGGTTTTGTAATGGAAATGAATACATATGATCAGAAAAACTAAACAGTCTACAAATTCTATAATGGAAATGTTATCTGTAGATGTGCCCACAAAATACAGACAACACAGAGAGGCTGGTAGACAGTAAAAAACAGAGATAGTGTGAGACAAGCTGATAGAACAGTGAGTACTTGAGCGCTTAGTGACTGTGCTGATACTGTCTACACACACACACACACACACACACACACACACACATATTCTCCATGTCAGGACTCCCAAAGAGAAATGATGTTACTATCTGCCCTAAGGAGAAATGTCTAGCGTACAGTACTGAGCTTCCTGTGTGTCTGATTGAAATGTGTTTTCTATCAAGGTGAAAGCGACCTTCTGAAGAGCTTCCTGTTTCCTCAGGAAACCTCCCGTGTGGTAACATGATAAGAAATGTGTGGTTTATCTCTGGAAAAAAAAAAAAAATCCTTCATCTGTAGACCCTCATAAGTGAGCCCTCCAATCGCTCTAACCACAGTACGACAGAATACAATAGTACTGGCAGCATTTAAATATACAAAAACAACACAACAAATCGTTTTTCACTCAGCTCAACATCCTAAAATCCTCTCCTAATGTAATATTTCTGAAATAAAACTATCTGCGGCTGAGTCTAAAGTTGCCGTCGTCACTGTCTCCTCTGTGCTTCTTTGTTGTGTTTCCTCCAGCAGTGTCAGCTCCAAGGCCTCCACCAGAAAAGCCAGTACCACGCAGCCTCCCAGAGAGAAGCTGGCAACAATCTTTGAAGCTAAAAATAACAGCAGCGAAGTACAGCGAGCTCGGGATAATCAGAACCCACGCCCATATGCAGGCCCGCAAGCCGCCTGCTAAACTGCTGAGTGGCAAAAGGCTGGGATACAATCACACCGGGATCAATATCTGGTACAGGGTAGAGGATGGCTGAGGTGGCTCATATACTGTGCATGAAAAATGTGCCGTCACACAAAGATACACCCACATACAAAGAATCGTTATCTATAACTAACCAAGAGGGAGGATCTAATGTTGGTACTGATGTCAAAATTAATGGGCAGGAAAATGGATTTATTAGATGGATTTGAAGAACTCTTCAATCAACTCCGCATCTAATTTAGATAAACAGTGTTTGGAATACGATCTTCATTTAACGTTACATTCACTCTGCTAAATATGTCAAAAATTGTAATCTCAAAATATATGCACTTAGTGATTGTAATAGAGAACAAAAACAGTTACTGTTGTCCTATAGTTTCCCCTGAAATCAAGTAGGCGAAGCTATTGACTAGATATCTAAATATAGGCTACACCCTTTTGCACACACACATACGTACTCACATAGCCATAAATAAGAACGCCTGTGCAGACGCTGTGTTTTCAAACCTTAAGAAGGTATATGATACAGTCAACAACTGGGTTCTTTAATGAACACCTTTTATTATGTTCAAATAATTATTTGATTTTATTTTATTATACAAATAAGGTATATCCAGTCAAAAACAATGTGTGTGTGTTCATATCATTTAGCTTCCTTAACTTGATTATCCGTTAGGAGTCCCACAAGGCACTATTCAGGGACCAGTTTTTGTTTTGTTTTTTTTTTTGCTTTTTTTATAAATTTGAGGTATTTCTCTTCAGAAAACTCAAGTAGTGGCTTAATGCAAAACAGATGTGATCACCTTTAACATGCTATTTTGCACAATATATTGTCCTATATTACATTTTATTTATATTTGTACGCATTTGTTTGGTGATGTTCCTTGTTAATGTTAGTGCCAGACTCTCAATGCACATCTAAAGTATAAATGCATCTTCCAAGGACACCCATGAAATCATTGATTTTTTTTTTTTATATGTAAACAATCTTTTTGTTATAAAAAAATCATACATCGCATGTCCTTTTAGTGCTGCTCAATCAAGTCGGTTAGACATCAACAGCAGCCCTACCTGTGATATGACTCAGACGAGCTGACCTTGAGAGACAGGAAGTGACATGGGGAGGCTGGCAGGGGTAGCGGAGGTAAAAAGATCAGTCATACAGTTCAGTCAGGGACAGAGTCATCTCAGACTAGAACTGTTTCAGTCTAAATTGTCAGACTCCCTGCTAGGTCCATGAACATAGAGGTTAAATAATCATTGTCTAAGCATTTCATCTTCACTAATAGCATTGTTTACTGTCAGCCAGCAGTATAATGAGCCAAGGGCAGAGGGAGCGACAACCGGGAATCATATTTTAATGCTCAAACAATGAAATTAGGAGAGGCCAGACTGTACTATTTGGCTTATATGACCTTTATGTGCATGAGTTTGTTTGTTTTTTTCTACTAACGGTCTCATTGAAATAATTAGTAAGATGTAAAGATATTGTCTTAAATCAACAGGTTTGTTGCTATGTGTTAACTGTATGGAAATATATAATTAACACATACATGTATCTTCAATTATTGAGAGCATTTAAGCTCATAACACATAAAATACCCACAAGACATTAGATTGGTAAGTTCCTTATCGTTCCCTAAACTCCTCTTGAAGCAATATTTTTTAAAGTCTTTTAAATGGTAAGAGTCTGAATTAACTTTTATATGTAACTTTTCTTTCAAGTTATTACATATTATCCTTTTTATTCATTTCTATGGTCTAAACTATTCTAATTTGTCTCATGAAGGATAAAACATTTTTATTAGTATTCCAATAAACTTTGTAAAAGTCTATGAGCATCTATATGAAAATGATCCAATTTACAAATGGTCTCATCTATTGTTTTGTATGAAATACAAATAATTATAATATTAGTTCATCTACATTCAAGACAGCAGGTCTTAATGCACAATTTGGATTTTTTGGTGAAATCTGTTTTGTTTTTTTGTTTTTTTAATTCTGTGTGTGCTCATTCATATTACAAATTAAATGAGACTTCTATCACATTAGTATGAATTAAATGCAACCCTGAAGTGACCCACATGCACAAAAGAGGTCCTAACGTAAGCACACGCTGTGTTTACGGACGTAACACACCTGGGACGCAGAATTATGACGTTTATCGCATTTCAACGAAATAAAAGTCATGCGACCCGGCCGTTCACACTGAAGTCACATTGCAAAATATCGGATACATATTGGATTTAGGACCACATATGAAAGTGACCTGGGTCGGATTGGAAAAAAATCTGATTTGTTCACTTCAAACTGTCTTTAAGAGGTCGGACACAGGTCACATATGGGTAAAAAAAAAGTCAGATTTCGGCCACATTTGCCTGCAGTCTGAAAGTAGCCATATGCATAAATCCAGTATATATTCACAATGAAATGACAAATAAATAAGGGAGATGGATCAGATCCAAACCGCGAAGCTGAGATTTTCCATCCTCCAGATTCGGAGACAGCTGATCAGTAGAAATACACAGAACTAGATCATCCAAAAAAACGGAACAAAAACACACAATGCTGACTTTTTTTTTTTTCTGTTGAGGATTCCTGCATTCACTTATCACCTAGGAAACTACAGTTTACTGCCCCGATTTTTGCACAGCCCACACTCCTCTCAAACGGCAACCAAGCTATAGGCTGTACCATTAGCTGTTGGCTGTAGCTGTGTTGAACTCATAACAGCCTGATATTTATTTGCTTAGGTCTGTTAAATGGTTTGCAGCTGTAGGCCAGCTGACAGATTTAATAAGAGAGAGCAAAAGGTTGGCTTTAGGAGAGCTGCTGTGCATTATGGCCTCTTTGGAAACTTGTCTTATTAAATAACTCAGAAAAATCAATATGCATTTCTTATAACCTATGGGATGCATTAAAGCTGGAAACTGAATCTTGGGGTTTTGACTTAATTTAGATCATGTCATATGTGTTTTTACTAAGAAAACACAAAAGCCAGTTCTGTTTTTCAGCATAAAGACTTGACATACATGGATTACTTGCCGCTAAGTGATAACGATTGGCTCTTTCACTGCAACGCAAGTGTTGTAACCTGATTTTCCGCTTCTACCTCCAAATAAATGAGGATGTCGGAGCAGTTAGCTAGCAGGTGGCAGCCTCCTCTGGAGAGCTGGTGCGGGGCAGGTGAATCCCAGAAAAAGGAATTAACTTCTCTTACGTCTCGTCAGCCGCTACCTTTCCCTGCCACCGGCTCCAATAAAATAGAGCAACCTTCATCTAATCAAGGCAGCTTAAACCTGAATTCATTATTAAAAGCTCCTCTGAAGTTAGCGGCAGCATTTAACCACTTTGTACTCCATCATCATGTGGACCCGGCTGATAAATTTACACATGAAGGTGGGGAGAACAGGAGAGAGAAGAGCGATGGCGATTATTAGTAAAACTCAGAAAATAAGAACTTTCTGCTTTCTTTCACTCATCAGAAAGGAAATACAATGTGAGAAGCTGATGAGGGGAACACCTCAGTCTGTGCTCCCCCGTCATCCACCGACAAGAGTACGCCTGTATGCAGAACTGCTCAGCGTGGGATAATTTGTCAAAGGGCCATCTTCAATTATTTACATTTTCCTCTACATATTGAACATGTTTCTCTTTCTTATCATTAATATTTCATCCGTCTTCCCACAGCAAGACAGTTCATCAGAATGAATCAAAGTGACGTTAGGCTTTATTCACACGCCATCTGAGTCCAAATTAAAACTCTAATCGAGACATCAGCTGGCAGGATTTTGATGCGTTTAGTTTGTGGTCAGGCAGTCTCCTCCACGAGCGTTTTAGAGATAACTGACAGATGTGTTTTGTATATTAAAGAAGGCTTCGGATGAGAAACAGCTCATGGAATTATACATTTTCACATCACTGAAAGAATAAGACGTAAGAAAATAGGAAAATCTATTAACAGACATTTCAGTTAGGAGTTCAGCGCAACCTTTCAGCTGAAACCCCCCTGAAATTCAGAGCTATACAAAGAAAAATGCAATTTGTTTCACTTATAAAAGACTGATATTTAATCAAGCTTAGGTTTTTGTTTATCCCTTTTGCATCGACTTCTGTCCTCAATCAGTCAGTCACATTTATTTATATAGCATCACATCAAAACAAAAGTTATCTCATGAAACTTTACAATTAGAGCAGGTCTAAACCAGACTCTTAACCCTTTATAGGGCAAAGTCAAAATTTCAGTCTCTCTCCTCTTGCCATAAAACACCTGAGCAGCGCTTGCTAAAAAGTAAACACATGCAATAAAACGACTGTTATAAGATCATAAACTGACAAAAATCACTTATTCACTATTTAAAGCTTCAATATGTCTATAAAACCTCTCTGAATCACTGTATAATATTATAAAAACCAACATACTTCTGGACCTCACTGAGGCATAGGATTGGCCCCATATTTAATGTTTGTGGAAATGACCAAAAATAGTCACTTGCCCGATAAAGGGTAAAAACCAATTTACAGAAACTCAACAGAATCTTCCAAGAACAAACACGTGGTGACAGTGGTGAGGAAAAAATAGAATATTCACACTCCATGTGTTGCATGTTGCCATGTTTTCACTGTATGTTTATATGTGTCATTCATTCATTCATTTTCTGAGCTCGCTTTATCCTCACTAGGGCCGCAGGGGGTCGCTGGAGCCTATCCCAGCTACTTCAGGGCGAAGGCGGGGTACGCCCTGGATGAGTCGCCAGTTCATCGCAGGACTGACGTATAGAGACAAACAAAAAAACCACTCTCACATTCACACCTATGGGCAATTTAGATTCAACAATTAACCTAAAAAAAACAAAGTGGCAATCAATGCATGTCTTTGGATGATGGGAGGAAGCTGGAGTACCCGGAGAGAATGCACGTAAATATGGGAAGAACATGTAAACTCCACATGGAAAGGTCCCTGAATAGAATAGAATAGAATAGAATAGAATAGAATAGAATAGAATAGAATAGAATAGAATAGAATAGAATAGA
>JAPQRP010000009.1:23745437-23761022 GCA_037367295.1 Apogon hyalosoma | reverse complement strand
ACACTGCACGCTATGTGCTGCTCTTAGCATGGGCTCATCATGTCAGGTGCCTGGGTGTGGGATGGGGGTGGGGGTGAGGGGTGGGGGGGTGTCCCATGGCCCTTATATGTCTATCTAGTAGAATTTGAAAAGTTTGATAGAGAAGCGTCTTCGATTTTGCATGCTTAAGGTAATTGCAGGCATAGTTTTATGTTGTGCAGGCTGATATAGAGACAAAATTATGCAAATCTATGAATAAATAAATAAATAATAAGTGCCTTTAAACAGCAGTGGAGCGCTCTACTTCTTTGATGTTTATTACAGCCACACGTAAAGTAGTCTACACTGCCACCGTCTGACAGCATTCTGCAGCCCGTTTTATTTGATCAAAAGAGCTAATAGAAAACACCCCAAATTCACAAGATCTTTTTTGTTCTTTTTAACAGCATTTGGCTTCAGTCGTTCATTTGCAGTTCTCTGCGTTTCATTTATGTTGTGGTTTAATCAACTGTTTTCGAGAATAGCCTAAAGGGTGTTGTGGAAGTTTGCTCCGGGATAATTGGAGTCCAGCTAAGAGACTCGTGCTTTTGGTTTTGGGACAAACAAGCTGACTCGGAAAGAAAAAAATAAAATAAAAGGAGTGATCAGCCAATCTGACCGAGGTTTTGTCCAGTGAATTCAGTGCAACGCCCTCAGGCTGGTGGTTTAAAGTGCCCCTCAGGAGAACAAACCGCTCCTCTAAGTCTTTTCATTCATTCTGCTTTCAGGCTTCTACACGCCGTAGTCATTTTAAATAACCATTACATCCCTTTAAATGTGTTCAGTTAGATTCTCTGCTTATTTATTTATGACTTTAAAGTTGCTTGTCATGCTTTTGTATGTTGATCTGCTACCATGCAAGTTTTGTAGCGCGTGTGGACTTGGAATTGCTCTTTTGTTCAGATCAATAAACTTGTCTGAATGAATCTGGATGAACACCACTGATATCAACAATCGCAGCATTTATATATCATTAGTTCATCATCACTTCCACATATTACTTGCCCTGAAGCTGTAAACACTTAGATCGTTTCGGCTGGAAGGAAGTAATCAGACCGGTGCTGATTTGCACAAGAAGTCAAAGGTGGGTCACATACATAGAGTACATGAAGACAAACAATCTTAAACAATCATACGGTCACGTACATACAGCGAGCGTGTGTATGCATTCACACACACATGTTCATCGAAAACCCCCGTAGAGACTTGTTACTAAGCAGCTCACAGCGAACTAATCCAAGTGTAAAGATTGTGAACTCTACAATCTGGTTTAAAACCTAAAATCTGATTTAAAACCTAAAATCTCTCCCCATGAGATGATTAGTGCAGCACAAACATGTACTGATGCCCTCGGTGTTAGCCAGCGGTGAGGGAAGCCATAGTTTAAGGGTTAATTTTCTTTTTTTTGCTGCATGGTGGTTTAACTGTAAGTCCATGCAATCCCATGCAATGTCATCATCATTTAGAAACAGATACTGAGACACTTCCCCAGGATTGAGCTGCACATGGTTAGGCTTGTAAGGCACAAATACACAATGGGTTCAACTTCTATTCTCTGTTTAGTCAGTAATAGCCGTACTGACTGTTTACAGTGTTTACATGTACTGTGCTAGTGTTTATGCACCATACTCGATAACTGCACATATTTCATATTGTTAATATCTGACGGTTTTGCATATTTAACCAATAAAGACCCAAACATCCACTACTGACCAAAACCATCTACTGATATAAACTGTTTAATACCCTTTGATCCACTAATCCTATCAATACATGCAAATAATTGGTGTAAAATGCATCTTCTCATCTTTTCATGGTCATCAGACATGACTCATTTGGACGTTCAGAAGCTCCGTAGTTACCGTGGAAACAGTCATCTTTTACAACATTGATTCACCAGTAAAACCCATGGAGTTGGATCAATGACAGTGGATGGACACACTAGGTTTATGTTCAGTTAAAGATAGATTTGCTGAAAAAGTTGATTTTTCTTCAGTTTCCTCTGTTTTTGATATAATAACCCTTAACTTTAATCTAAACTTTTATGAACGTTTACATGATCAGTACATTAAATGTAGGAAAATACCTGATTTTCACTGAAAAAATACAAAATACAGAAGATAATATTACAATAAATGGTGATAAATCACATAAGGAAGGTTAAATATAGAGAAATATTCATTTGGGAAAGGACACAAAAGTAACACTGGGTCCTTATGGGTTAACATTTAACAAATGTCATGTATCTCTGACAGTTTGCATGATTACTCAGATATTGCACATTTATGTAAATATATATTTTTCCTCTTCATAATAGTAGTGTATATTTTCTGTACTTTATGTTCATTCTCTTTTGCATGCCATTCTTAAATGCCACTTTGTTATTCTATTTCTCTTTTTTAATTTATCTTAAACTCTCTTTCAGTGTGGACGGAAAAGTAAGATTTTCCTTATACAAGGAAACCGGTGTCTTTACTGTACACGTGACAATAAAAGGCTTTGACTTTTCGACTCTTAATCCTTAAAATGCTCACCTGGTGAATCCCAAAATGGTAGTTTCGCTTTGATTTTGGTTAAATTTCCAATCTACTGTAACTGGATGTCCCACTAAAATCATCCCAGAACCAAAAAAAAAACAAAAAAAAAAACCTGACATTTGTACTCAGTGAAATAGTCACAATGAAAAATTTACTATGTAACATTTACCCTAAATGTCCTAAGACAGTTTGTGTTGAGATAAATGTGTTCATTTCCCCCCCAGTGTCCTCTAGTGGGACCTGTTAAGACCGTGATCATCTTGCTTTACTGTGACAGTTTTCTTTTATCTAACTGCATTTGTGTTTGGTACCCTCAAAGCATCACTTTTGCCAAATGTACAGAAAAGTTTTGTTAAAGTATCTGACTCAGCATTCAATGGCATAAACAGTCAGAAAAGATGCATCTCTACCGCAGAGATGCTAGCTGTTGGCAAAAAAAGCAGCGATAAGTACCACTTTATTGTGTGTGATTGTCACATCAGCAGTGTTAATATAAGCATAAACTGTTTTCTCGGGCCTCTTCAAAGCACCATTAAGGGATTTCAGAAACGTCGCAGAGAGGAAACGTTCTCTTAAACGCGTCACCTATCTATGATTTAATGAAAAGCAAGGTGCCGTGGACTATGTATCAAAACAGTCCTTCGGCAGTTCGGTGGCTTTGTGAGCCCAGTGTGTGTTACTGATAGGTGGGCTAATATCATTCTGTCGCTTCCACAGTCGTGGCGAGATGGGCCGGACTGTTAATCTGGATTTAGGTTTCAGGGCCACTGTCTGACTGAAACCTAATCCCACTTAGCAGCTCATCACAGAGACAAAGATGTGTGATGGAAACACAGCATCTTCTCAAACTTGAACCTGACCATCATGAAAATAACCAGACATCACAAGACTGACTCCGACCATTACAGATTCAGCCTGTTTTCCATTATTATGTGGGACAGATCATAAAAACAAACACCAGCCCAAGTCTATTCATAAATAAATAAACCTTTCTAGGGAATTACTCATTACTATACTGAGTCATCTGGACTTATTTTAAACCACATTAATAATTCTGTCTTTATTTTCTTCTGAATGCTCATGTCCCATTTTAAATAAAGAGTTTTAATTTTAGATTCCTATTCATGCTGACTATATTATATCTGTCAGGGGATTACAGACGAAATAGCTCTTTGGCTAAGCATAAGAAATTTATAGAATATGTCTTAATGAAAATACCTTTGTTTAATTAAGCCACGGAAAACTCTGTGTAAATATACAGATCCATATGTTTACCTATATGTTCTGTTAAATCAGTCCAGACATTAAACAACTTATTAATAATGAGTTACCATGATTTATAAGAGGTGCCTACAAAAAGTTGGAAAACACAATAGGCTGCACCATATCCCAGTATGAGATATTATATTCTATCTATGTCCATCTTAATTTTGAGACCCACAAAGACGGGGACAGCATCAGTAAGAGCTCACAGATGGCCACTATACTTAAATTAATAGAATTCTATTAGAGTCTGAGTTCCGGCCAACACAAGCAATTCAGTAATACTGCATAACACATTGATACATAATGGATAGTTAATGTGAAAATGATGGCCTTTTCAAATGAAAGCAGCATGTGGGTTGGAGAATAGAAGGAGTGGGAGGGTAAAGAGTGTTTAGGATTATCGAACTGGTTTGCTATTCTGTGGCGGCAGAACTTTCCCAGCTGAGCTGACGAAGGAGTGACATTTTCCCTGGGATATCTATCAAAGAGGCTTAATGGCTTTCATGAGCAGTTACTGGAGAAATGGCATTCTTTTTTTAATGCCTAATTAATAAAAGAATGGACAATGATAAATTACTCCCATTTTTCTCTTGGTAATAAAATGATACAAATTTCCCCCTATGTTTCTAATTATGACAGGGAACACTCCCCAGTCCCTGGAGTAATATGGGGACATTTTCATTATCATGCGCACAAAAGAAGCAGACACACCTATGCAGTCCAACAGACAGAAGCCACAGCAGGTGCAGTGAAGTGATTTTGTTGATCAATTATTAAATTTACGGCTGCTGCTGGCATCAAGTGAATCGCATGTTCCAGCATCATTTACATCAGCGTGAATTCATTCATAACATACAATAAATGCATCATTCTAATGAAGTTATTGCATGAAATCATCATCAGTAATGTGACCATAATTGTAAAGGCAAATGAATCCGCAAGACACGATTAACAACAAAGTGCCTCCTTCTGAATCACCTGCTTCACCTGATTTTCTTCAAAGCCTCTGCTGACCCGACAGCTTTCTGCACTGCAGACATGAAAGAAAAAAAAAAAAAAAAAAAAAAAGCCAAGGTGGCAAGTCTGTTATTTACCCACTCGTATCACTCTGACCATGTCAGCCCGTGGATCCGAGGCATGGAGGGAAGTCCAGCAGATATGTGACACCATTTTGAGATCAGAGAGATTTATCATGGAGGAAGCTGGTGTCTGTGTGTGTGCATTGATTGTTGCAAGAAATCCCCTTGCAGCACAAATCGATACTATACATGCATGCAGCATGACTGGAGTCAAGGACAGGGATGGTAAAAACAGAAGCAGAAGAATCAGCATTCATTATATTTACATGTAAGGCTTTCTAACACAAACACCACTGGTTCAACACGTAGGTGCATCATGACTGTTACAAGGACCTTATATTCTTTATATTTTGCCTTAAGCCTAAACCCTAAGGTCAAGTTCCATGAACTGTAAGGCTAAAATGTAAATGCTTTATGTATTTAACATGTCTTGGCTGAAATATAACCTTAACCTGTAAACTGGTGACCTGGAGGATGATATAAGGTTAATTTTGTACATCTTTTTCACATACTCCGCAACATTCACAGTCATTTCCACCAAACAATCTTATCCAATACAATTCATCACTCCTGCTGAGCCTAAACATAGGTTCCATTTAGGAGTTTTTATGACTGCAACCCACAACACTGCTCTGCAACAGAGACTATTAGAGTTCTTTTAGAAATCAAGCCACATTTCCATAGTCATCCCTCAGATTCAACTCAAGTCAAATCACCTTTAGTAACCAGAAAACTGGAAAAAAAACTGTTATATCACTCATATCTTTATGAACTGAAAAATCAAAGTAAATATCTGTGATAAAACAACCCCGAAGCCTTGTTAACTACCTTTTACTCAAGTCCACATTTTATTTTAATCCTAAAGTTATGACTTTCTGCACGCACCTCCATTTTGCAGCAGTTCCATGTTGCTGACAAGGAAGTCACAGTTCTCTACTCTAACTCCAGTACTGTTACAGTTTCAATCCATTCACAGCTCAATGATTGATTATTGAACTCTCCAATGCCCTTACAGTATTAATCAATGCTATCGATCGCTCTTATGCAATTCTTGGCCTACATTAGTGTCAAACAAACCATTACAAAAATAGACTGTCTTATGTGACAGTTGTGTCATCAAGACCCCAAAGTGTTCTGAAATAAACCTCATTTCTAATCCGTCATGAGGTCAGTTCTTTGACACACAGGCCCAAAAGCTGGAGGCAACGAACCTGCAGAATGTCAACCTGTGCAACAAAGCCAGCTCATAACAACTCACCGCCAAAGTTATATGTTTCACCCGATTTTCAAGCCAAAAAAGCATACAGATTGGAGCGACTTACGTGTTTTGCGGTGGCCGTGAGTGCGCGTGGTGAGCGTGGTGGAGACTGTCTCAGTAGTAGTTTGTTCCGGGGTCCACATCTGTGTAGAATCATGGAGTACCGTTGGATTAGACGGTGAAGGTGTAGAAGTTCCTGCTCCAATTGTGAAGATGGTCCGGGGTGCCACGGTGGTTGTAGTAAAACCTGCAGGTCCACGTCCATTACGATTCACAGGATTTCGAGGGGTTACCTGGCTACCGAAGGCTCCTCCCCCTCTGGCGTTTACAGCCGTGGTGGTAGCGCTGAAACGAGTTCTACCTTTAGCCACAGTTACAGTTCTAGCTGTGGGGTTTCCTCCATCAACTGTAGTAATAGTTGTGGTGGTAGTAGTATCAGGGCTTTTGGGAATCCCACTCGGCTTAGAAAGGAATATAGGATCCTGGCCTATTCGATTAGCATCCACCAGGTCTGTTGGCACGTAATCCCGTACTGTCCCAACGACAATCCACTTGAGCAGCATCAGGCTCAATCCAAGGCCAATGAAACCAATAAGCAAGGGGACCACACACAGCCATGTCTGCTGGCGAGGCCAAAAAGCACAGCGAAGGGGGCCCTGATCCTGAGCCTGTCCCTCGCCACGGCCCCCAGAAGCACCTGCAGCCTCGGGTTCCTCCAGGATTACTGCCCCGGATACAGCTGCCCCAGAACACTCGCTCATCCTTCCCTGCCGTCCTTTATGGCTCATTGGGGGTTAACCCTGTGATTGGCATCGGTAGCACATGGCAGAAACGTTCCAGACAAGGCCGGACATAGAGAAGAGACAAGGGGAATGGTGAAGAAATGGATTTTTTTTTTTCTTAAAAAAAAAGAGCTCACAGAAGCTTGTTAATATGTACACAAATATATAATCCAAGGATAAAGAGGTGGGGAGGGGTGCAGAATGTACATGCAGACACCCAATCACAAACACGCTTGCAAGCACACACACACTCAAAGACACCCAGTGAGAAATGGGGGAGCTAGCGTAGACGGATAATCAGCCGATTAGTCCGTGTTTAGTCCTGCACAGCTCCCGATGTCCAACTGGAGCAACAGTAAACTTCAAGTAGAAGGGAAAACCAGAGGAGAGGAAGAAGCCTCTAACAGCGAGAAAGAAGGACAAAGAGAGAGACGGGAGGGAGAGATGGGTGGGAAGGAACAGCTTTACATTTGTGCATGTGAAGAATCAGTCGCATCAGTGTTCAGATGGCATTGCAGCAAAAGGCAATCCACGGCTACTTTTACTCAGCATGCATATTTGTCCTCCTCCATGTACAAATCCACAATGGGACAGTGGGGTAGTCTTATTAGGGGGGGGGAGTGAAACTTGAAGGGTGGGTCTTGTTGCTTCCCCACCCTGTACAGGACCTGAAATAAGAAAAAAAAAAAAAAAAGAAGCAAGAAAATGTTGCACGATGCAGCCCCTTCCAACAGCTTTAGCCGAGTCAGCGTCCCTCAGCTCCCCAAATCTTTCGTAACTGAGAGCGAGCGCGAAAGATCTGCCGTTTATGCGCCTGTCGAACACTCTCCAAGGATTGATTATCCACTATCTTTGTCGCCCCTTTGCTTTTCAATCAGCCTCCCTTTTTCTTCAGATATTCTCTTGTGCCACTTTGAGTCCTTCGCTCTCCGTGATATGCGCTCTTAATTCCAGTGAGGCTAAAAATATACCAGTAGATTCCAATACATTTTCCGGATCGAGTCAAAAAAAGCAACACTTCAGGGAAAGATGGAAAGAGGGAGAGGGTTAAGAAGGGAAAAAAAAAAAAAAAGAAAGAATGAGGGGTGTTGTCGCGCAGTGGTATCACAGGGCGGATAAATCTGCAACTGTGACGCGTGATCCTGCTCCTTCTCCAGCCGGCTGTGGATCAGATTTCCCCCAGTCTGTCCGCTCAGCGCCCTGCTGTCTCAGTATACTGTCCGTTAATACTGCACCAAGCGCTCACAAAGCTTCTCCTCTTGTATTTGCAGGAAACATTCCACCACAGATGGATGAAGCATGAGGGCAAAGAGGGAGAAGAGGAAGGAGTGGATGAAAATGATTTGATGCAGAAAGTGATAGAAAGAGACACAAGCATAAAAACAAACAGGAGGCTGAGATGTTTGGATACGTCCAACTGTTTTTTCGTATTTTGTTCTCAAATTTCTTTCCGGAGTTGTTGTTCTTCCTCGGTCTGCCCAAAGCCTCCTGCTCTTTCAGGTCAGCCTGTGATTTGCTGGCTGGGTTGCCGGGATCCTCTGCTCGTCCTTTTTTTTTTTTTTTTCCAGGATGCTTCTCTTGGAGATGATTAGAGATGGATGCCCCGCACCGGGATGAGAACTTCCAATCGCAGCAGCAGAGGCTCCCTCACCCCCCGTGGGGTTAGCAACATCCGACGATGCAGCTGCCTTTAACGTGTGGCGATTCTAACGCAGACGCACACATATACAGCTGCCTCCCTGAGCTGCCGCTGCTGAGAGACAGAGAACGAATAAGAGGGGGGAAAAAATGCAGGCAGAGTGTGCACACGGGCGAGCGAGGGAGGAGAGAGAGAGAGAGAGAGAGCGTGAGAGAGAAAGAGAGAGAGAGGGAGGGAGGGAGAAAGAGGCTGCACCTGCTAGATGCACCAGCGCTGGGAAGCGTGCCCACCTCCGTTAGCAGGGAGGGGAGAGAGTAAAGATGCAGAATGCATATATAGAAAACGGGAGAAAAGAGGGACTAGAGGTGTGTGTACAGATAAAGATAATGAGAGCAGGAGGAGGGGAGGGGGGGGGACGGCTCTGCAGCGACAGACGAGGCAGTTACCAGCGAGGAGCGAGAGTCCCAGACGGATCAGAGCCATCACTCACCCACTCAGCCCCGCCCACTCCACAGCATCAGGACCGGCTGGGAGGAGGAGGAGGAGGAAGCACAGATGGAATATCAAACCAAATACTCAACATCGACGCGTCTGATTCCGTTTTTTTGTTTATTCATAGCGAAAATGTTGAGCTTAATTGCAAATTCAGTTCTACTCCACGGATCTTAAGTTCAACCCTGTCGACAGATTTACACAGTAAACTTTAGATTTGTAAAGTTTACGTGTTTTTTTGTTTTGTTTATTCATTCATCTTCCCTACAGTCTTATTTTTCCTATTATTTTTACATCAATGTGACCACCTTTATGTTTTTTTTTTTTAAATTTGCGTGTTCTAAATTATTTGAATTTTTCTAACATTTTACATTTTCTTATGATTGTAGTCAATACTTATTTGATAAAGAATGTTGTTTTTTATTTTCTTCTTAAAAACATTAATATTTAACATTTTTCGACATCTGAACACATGAAATTGATTAGAATTGAAATTTCTAATTCATTTACACATAAAACACTATCTTAACATTAGTACAATGATTGTCAAAATTAAAGAAACCATTTCTTTAGTCCTAACCCTGTAGATAATCTAATCTTATGTATACATTCTTTATCATAAACTATGAACTGTGAATATTTCTGTAAGGCCACTTGAATTCTTTGTACTTTCTACTTATTTCAGTTGTTGTTCTTATTCGTATTTCTGATTACACGGTGCATCTATTGTTCTAAGTTTGTCAAGAAACTTTATACTTACTGCTGTTTTAAATGTTGGCTGTCATTAGTGCTCAGGTTTTCCAAATAAACAATGTATAAACCTTTAAATATGGCACAAGAAGCATGCTTCTGCTGCCTCGTGAGTCCTGTCTTTATTTTTACTCCAAACAATTGTTTATTTAAAGTCATATTTGTCTGAATGCACTGAAATTAAATCAAAAACCTGAAGCCAAAATGCAGCATCTGCGAAAACTGGCACCTTATAAGTACAGACTGTGAGCATCACTTCTATTTATGCACATATTTTATTTTTGTTTCCTGTTTTTCCGTCTTTTTTTTCCTCATACTGTATGTCCACTATATCTTTATTACTATGTTTATAAAAAGTAATTTTAAGAGTTGAATTGATGCAGGAAATGATAGACACAAAGTGCGAAAGTTGGGATAAAACACAAATAAGACAAAAGACTGAATGATATTTTGGAGTTTTGCACCACTGATACTTTGACTGTTATGTTAATCAGACAGTTTGGTCGACTGAGCCTCAGTAAATCCAGCCCGGATCAAATCAATTTAACAGTGTTCTGCGCAGTGTAAAACAACCTTTAAGATGGATTTAGTAAAAACCACACACAGTTCCTTTCACCCTGTTGTGACTTTATCTTCGTGTGCACACTTGTGCTTGCAACGCGATAGTACTGTAAGACAGACACACATAAACTCATGCAGATAGCCATCTGGCTACAGAAAAATCCTTCAATTGATCCTCAGGGGAAAATGTAAAGATGCTGTTGCTTTTCACACTTCTTTTTCACCTGTCACATAGGAATATACAGCTCCACGGGTCTGGCGTGGTAGTGCAGCCATGACAATACTGTAGCGGCTTCAAAGACCTGCCAATAATTGCACTGGCAAAAAGCCACAAAGACACAAATTAAATGCTAAACCATCAATGCCACCACACTTTTGGTAGCATAAAAATATACAGCTGGACTGTAAAACCTATAGTAGATGTTGTAACGCCACCAAAAGCGAGAGTCCCTCTGTATTACATGAATTATAATCACCTTTACAAGGTGTTTTCTATTAATCCAGATAAATATTCCAGACTTTGTCAAAACTGGTTTTTTTTTTTTTTTTTTTTTCCCATAAGACCATGACTTAATGTACTTTTATACTTCCATTCCTACTTTTTTGGTTGAGATTGTACCTGTTCTGTACAGTAGAAAAGTTCATTTCAATAAATCTATGAATGAATGAATGTGCAATTTGCAGTAAATTATGTTTTACTGACAGAAGCATTTTCGAAACATATGAAAATCACAAAAACGCAAGATTATCACTCAAACAAGTTTCACTAGAATCATTCGAGTACCGACTGGTTAAAACATATCAAGTTTTTTTTTAGATGCTTTCCACATGTATGTTTTAATCTTACATGATGATGTGCCTTTGAGCGTACTTTGTAATATGACTATGAGGGAAACTTTTTTCCATACTTTATCAGGACTTTCACACAAAATTCCAGACTTTTCAAGGTCTGGAAAACAGCGTATCAAAATTCCTTACTTTTTAAAACTTTCAAGACCTGTGCAAGCACCCTGCTTTAGCCAGAATGTCAACGTAATGCAGTGCAGGCAGACAAACACTCACACCTTTTAGATTTAGATTGACCAGTTCGCTTATAAAGGTGCTTGTCTCTGGGGGGGTGGGAGGAGGACCTGGAGAGAACCCATGCAGAAACCGAGAGAACATGCACTCCACACAGAAAGGTCCGCTGAAATTAAACCCAACCTTATTGCTGTGAGGTCATAGTGCTAAACACTGCCCCACCATGCTACCTACTACTACTACTATTATTACTATTATTACTAGTAATCATAATAATAATCATGCACAGCAGTGATTCAGTGTAAGTAAAGCACACTCCTGGCTTTATCAAATAAGCTGCTTCATTTCTAAACTGGAACAGTTTGCTCTTAACTACAGGAAAATCTAAAGACAACCATGTGAACCATAACACTAATTAATGATAATATATCATGGCCTGTGCTGGATTGTGGATTAATTACTTGTCCTTACCCACAGTGAGAGCAGCACGTGCAGCAGAACCCAGTGGTGAACAAGGTTAGTCTGTCTTTGCTCTACTCTTATGTTAACTTTATCTGAATGTGGGACAGTTCTTCGTTACTCCGTTGACTAACCCCTGACTCACTTTGTAGTATGAGTGGGTGGGGGCGAGTGGGGATTCTGTGGGGTTTAGTGTAGTAGACACTAAAGGGGTCATATTTAGCCAAACCCACTTTTATTAGTCTTTGGTTCATTTATTTGTGTATTTGGATCCTAATAGTTGAAAAAGTTTGAATTTGAACCCTCCAGATGCTGCAAAACTATCTTTATATTCATTTTGGCACAAATTGAGTGGATTTCTACAACCTGTTTTAATTCCTTCTTTATTTGTTACGTCTATAACTAGTTACGTCACAACATTTGCACATATAAGGTCAAGACTTCATTTCTCCGAGTACGACATGATTGTTTGTCAGCAGCAGCGGTTGTAGTAAAAACTGAAAATACGTCCAAACTTCGAGTCAGTTACCTAAAATGATCAGCTGTTGGTTGAATGGGACAGAGCAGCACAGTCAACAACCTGGAGGGGGCGGGGCCTGAAGTGGCTCATTTAGATTTAAAGGGCCAGCGCTCAAAACTGCCTTTCTGGTGTCATTAGTCAGAAATAGGGTTGAAGATGGACCTGTGGAGTTGAATGAATGAAGAATTCAGACCCAAGCAGAGCATTTACAGTTTATGTAGACCACAGGGAAATGTTTGAAAATGAAGAATTCCATTTAAAAAAGCAAAATATCACTCCTTTACAATAAAAGAAACAGCTTAATAAATAAACCCCACTTAACATACATTCTTTACATCATGGGTATTTTCACTCAGAACATGAATATTACAGCAAAAAGCGACTTGTTATTTTTTAAGCTTTCTTACCACAAAGAAAGGTTTTCTATAGAAATGGACTCCAAAGTGATGCATGAACTAAAGGACAACATGTGAAGCAGCATCACTAAATTTCTAGAAGCTTAAGCAAAGTTGATCTAGAAATGGATGAGGTTGTAGTGTGTCTTTTTCTCTGGACGATGCACATATAGATCCAATAGAAGACACTGATGCAGACTGACTAGAACATTCAGGATTCATACAAGGGCATGATGTCCAACACTTATCAATATGATGATTATCTCTGACTGAAGACTGAAGATATTTTATTGAAAAACCCACAGATACAAATAGCTTTGAGGCAAAACATAGTATTTTGAACTTTGGTGTGTTTTTTATTCATCAAACCCTGGTGTGTATAGTTGATTTTGAATTAATAAAGTCATTTATAATTGATTAAAAGTGTCATACATAGTATCATAAAAAAGCAATAAAATTGGTAAATGGTGAGTTAAAAACCCAAAAGAAGAACAATGTTTGGTTTAAAATTAATGCTGTATGTATGCATTTTATTCCCTGTGAGGATCACGTGACTGGAGCAGAAATGAGCACCACTAAGGCATTATGGGTTAAAGCCAAACAGAAATGGACATGGCCAGAGACAGAACAGCCCCAAGAAGACGATGTTAAATCAACACATGGTTCAAGAGGCGCAAAGCGGCAGATGATGCTAACTGTTTGTGTTGTACTTATTATTTCTTTACATGTTTACGTTGACACCGTGGTGCATTTCTGAATATATCAAACATTTACAGAGTGTATCTGCTGTAACGTTAGCAGGTTGGATCTGTCTATCGCCTGGCATCAGCCTAAGAGACATTCAAAGACTGAAAGCTGCATTCCTTCTTCTGTATTTTGTATTTCTTAATAGTTTTCACTTTGTTTTTCGACAGTGCCTATGAGAGAGAGGAATAAATGTTGAAAAGACAGCGTGGCCTTTGTTCTGTTGGATCAGTGTAGCTACAGGCACTAGGCACGTTTTTGTACATTGTTAACTCTAGGTTTTCTATCAAACTCTGTGGAACGGTCATTCCATTTGAGTGAATACACTGGTCTACAAATAAAATGATTCCAGAATAAAAGTAGTGACATTTTATCACAAGTGAGTCCTTAATAAAGAAAAATCAAGTCAAAAATGTTGGTTGGCTGAAGGTTCCAAGATACAGTCTTGGGTCAAAATGTGAAATTTGAGAATTAACAAGAGAATTGGTTTTACTTAAAAAAATAATATTTGTCTCAGAGCTACCAGATCTACTTCAAAACAATGTCTGTACATAACACATTCACTTTACAGGTTCTATCAGTGGAACATTTATAAATCTACTGTGTAAATGTGCATAAGCTAATATATATGTGTAATAACACTTGCATATACCTTGAAAACATCACCAAACCAACACTTTTGTCATTTGTTTTCCAGTTAATCTTATTAAAATACGTAACACTTAGCACACTTAATCTCTGAAACTGTTACCAATTTGGCGATTTTGTCACTAAATCTGGTGACTTTTCAAACCCTCTTGGCCACTTTTTTTTCAGAAGCGACTAGCGACAAATCTAGTCGACTTTTTTGTGACATACTGGAGATTTTTCTGGCGTTTTGGAGACTGTGACGTGACAGCATGTAACATCCTGCAGAAACTAATCTCTGTCTAGTGCATTCACAGGCGGTCAGTGTCACAGTAGCCTCCCATCGCGCATGCCCCCCCGCCCCCACCCCTGGTCTTCCAAACTAATGTACAGAGAACTCTTTCTCCGCATCCTTCCCAGTCTCAAATTTGTTTTCAGGGGAGAGAAGGATGAGTGAAGGTACTACCAAGTCTGCAATTTAAACCCCATTAGCATCTGTTCGCGACTTTTAGAACACCCAATAGCTACTTTCCTTACTGAGGACTTGGCAACGCTGCTCTGAAGCAGATGATTTCCATAAAATTGTAGACCAGTGGTATATACAGCCTCTGTCTGGATGTTTAGGGGTGTGTTTTTCTGCCTCAGTTACACTTACATTGTGTAATATTTATTCTAGACATTTTCTCTTACAGAGGTTCGTGGAACCAAACTGAGATACCATCATTATTAGAGGTCGACCGATAGCAGATATAATAATGACAGCTGTAATATATTGATGTCACTTCCAAACCTCTCCTAAAATTGATGGCACTCACAGTGAATAGTGCATGTCTTTCACTTTATTAAATAAACTGGATAGCTGTTGATCTGAACCGATGATCTGAAGCCATTAATATTCCCCAGAAGCTCATGGAGGGAAATGAAGAAAAAAAAAAAACTTCCACAACCCTGAGATTTGCAGCAGGTGTAATTTTGCTCATTTAAAACACAAGATAAACTTGAACCACAGTTCTCTACTTATTTCACAGAAATTAATGACTGTTCACATCATTTTGGATTTTAACCCATAAAGACCCAGTGCTACTTTTGTGGTAGTTCCCACATGAATTTTCCTCTCTATTTAATCTTTGTTAAGTGATTTATCACCATTTATTATAATATCATCCTTTGTATTTTGCATTTTTTTAGTGAAAATCCTGTATTTTTTTTTAAATTTAATTTCAGGAAGATGTTCATAAAACTCAGATTAAAGTTGAAGGTTTTTATATCAGAAACAGAGAAAACTGAGGAAAAAGAGTGACTTTTTCAGCAAATATATTATTTACTGAACGTAAACCAAGTGTGTCCATCCTCTGTCATTTATCAAATTCCATGGGTTTTACTGGTGAATCAATGTTGTAGAAGATGACGGTGTTTCCATGGTAACTACAGAGCCTCT
>JAPQRP010000009.1:23683520-23703566 GCA_037367295.1 Apogon hyalosoma | reverse complement strand
CTGCGGCTGCTCTGTCTGAACCTTTACCCACTTTATGTTGTTCACTTCAATAAAAAGAAAATTCAAGGTGTTAGTCTATGTTTTGTTTTGGTTAAATGTCTGATGCTTGTGTCTCGCGGGTCTTTTATTCTGCTCTTTACTGTACATTGTTAATGTTCCAGTGAACGTTAGCACTAGTTGCTCATTGTTGAACGGCTGCGTGTCTGTGTTTGTGATGACGCCATCATACGACTAGTCGACTCGACTTCGACTTTATTGACAAATAAGTCGATCTGAAAAAATATGAAGTCACTAATGCCCTAACACCATGGTAGTATCTTTATTCGAGACAATAAACGAATCACCCTCATGCAGGAATAATAATCAGTAACAGCGCAGTTCGACGATGCAATAAAATAGAAATACATGGTTAAAAAAAGAAAAGGCGAGTCAGTATTTAAGTAAATCATATGGAATCTCATGCTTTCAGAGCTGCTTGTGTCCACTGACGACGACGATAGGAATCACATACAATAATTTTACAGCCTGTGAGCACTGTGTATAATCTGCATTCAAGCGTAGTATAAAAATATTTGTGGTTGTTTAGTGAACAGTCAAGTGATGTGTTTCCTGTTTGGAGCGCATAAATCTGCACCCAAGGCTCTCCCTTTACCCTAACAGACTCTTGATAGGAGATGAAAGAGCCTTAGCACCAGCCACAGGAGTAAACATCACATCCCGAAAAGAATCGAGGCCTTCTTCAGAAATGCAGTGTCACACAACATCGAATAAAACCACACTTTTTCAACTTATGAGCTACTTTTAAAATGACTGAGATAAAATGATGTAAGTCCACTGTGTATTAATATACATCAGGGGATAGTTCAGTGAGTAATACTACTGGTGATTCCACTAGTGGCTGCGTAGTTCAGTGGGTAACACTTCTAACTATGATGTGGGAGACCGGGGTTTGGATCCTGGTAGGAGCAGTAACTACAGCGTCATTTAGCCCATAGGCTTTTTCTTAATGCAGTGCGATCGACCCGTACTACCTTCACCGCTGGTCTAAATGCATTGGCCATATTCTCAGTGCAGAACACACTAGTCAGGGACACGCCTGACTTTAACAATAGAATCATGGAAAAATGTGCATGTTTGAAGGTGGTTGACTGAAAATATATACTGTATATTTGTATTTTTATTTAAATTAATATTTTGAAACAGTGCTGCATGTGCTTTGGTGTATCCTAGTGGTGATAGTGCAGCTGAATAGTGATGGGAATCCTGGCTCTTTGAAGAGAGCTGGTTCTGATGGTTCAGCTCAGCTCAAAAAGAGCCAGTTCTTTCAGCTCCCAAGTGGCTCCTCAGTTTTTTGGGGGTTTTTTTGTTTTGTTTTTTTGTTCTGTTTTTTTTGTTGCTTGAATTAATTTATCACAAAGAATTATGTAAAATGCATGTGTAATAAGGATGACTAATATACAAAGCATACATTAAACTGAATGTTTATTATCTATGTGGCTTATGGAACAGAGAGCCACAAAAGTACATTTTAAAGTTAAAAACAAAACAAAAAAACCTGGAATACTTGACTATATTGAGTACTCGACTCTCTCTAGTGTCTCTGATTCCTCTCTCTCTCTGTCTCTCTGCATGCTCAGTGCAGATCTTATGGACTTACTCAATATTATGGATTTATTTCCTACAAATAACTAACAAATAACCATGTCCTCCCCCTGGAGCAGAGTCAAATGTGAAACACACTAAGTTGGAACAACATGTCAGAATTTTTCAGCCATTCCTGGATCACAGCAGAGGACGGACCAATTTTATCATCGACGTCAGGCCCAGCTGGGACAGCCCACGTTCCAGTGGATGAGCACCGGCTACCTGTGCCTCATGACCAGGTTCAGCACTGGACAGCGCCAGGACAGCTCTGTCCTGCTCACAGGCAGAAGACGGTGGGTGGATCCTCCGCCCACATAAGGCTTCAGCTCCGCCAGTTAAACTGCATGCATATCAGGGAAGTCTTGAGAAACGCCACTGTTTGCAGGAACAGGTTGCCTATATGCTTCAGAATGGCATTGCAGAGGACTATGGTCAGACAGCGGGTCTTAATGCACAATTTTTATTTTTTTTTTGTGAAACCTGTTTGTTTTTTGTGTGCTCGTTCATTTTACACATTAAATGCAACTTCTATCAGTTTTGACTATGAACTGAATGCGACCCTGAAATAGCCCACATGCATAAAAGAGGTCCTGATGTAATATGTGACCACGCAGGCAAGCTCTGTGTTTATGGAAATAAATATATTTTTCCCACTGCTCCTCATCCTGGGACACAGAGTTGTGACATTTGTTCCATTTCAGTGACATAAAGGACAGATAAATGAATTCAGACTGAAGTCACATTGCAAAATATCAGATACGTATCGGATTTAGGACCACATATGAAAGTGGCCTGGGTCAGATTTGAAAAAAAAAAAGGGATTTGTGCTGTTCGAACTATCTTCAACTGATCAGATACAGGTCACATATGGGCAAAAAAATCAGCTTTGGGCCACATTTACCTGCAATCTGAACGTAGCCTAAATCTGATGGCTCAGACCAGTTTTGTAGTGACTTTCAGAAGGGCGCAATGCAGTAGAGCAAATATGTGCAGCCTGAACAGAAAAAAAAAAAAAAAAGTGGCTCCAGCTTCCAGGTAGGAGCTGGCTCTTATCATTCATTTGAAAGAGTTAGCGCTAAGAGCCGTTTCATTCCCGAACGACACATTACTACAACTTAATACTGACTTGCATACTGCACCCCACCAAAAAATGATTTCACCAGTTGATGCTACTTGTGTCATGTGAAGAGGAGTCTAGAAGCACGGACTCACCTGTAATTTGGTCCCAACCTGGGGTTTGGGGGTCCCAAAAGTCAAACGTCACAGTTGGAGTTGTACGGTTTTGTCTGTATGAGGTTCACGAGGTAATTCTTTCAGTTCATGTATTTGATTTATAGAATGTTTGGAAAATACTATGAGCGTGGTTTCTATTTACATAGTTAGCGTGACGACCCTGCACCCTATGGGCACTAGGGGTCGCTGTCCAGTTGGGTTTTACAGGCGGAGCCTCACTGATTACTTCCTGATTAGGTCTACCTGTGTCAAGTGGCTCACCTATTGTACTTAAGCGGCACATGGCTGCTCAGTCTGTCGGGTCTGCTCTGCCGCTGTCGACCCGGTCTGTGCAGGCCCTGGTCTGGTCCACCTGGCCCTGCTCCTGCTCCTCTCAACTGCCTTCGTCTGTTCTTTTGTTTGTTCTGTTTTGATTGAGTTTATTTGTGTTTCAGTTTAATAAATTACGTTATGACTTTTTACCACCTCGTCTGTCTCCACCTTTGCCACAGCCTAAGAGCCAGTGTTGTGACATTTGTATTTACGTATTTACAGACTGAATGTTGAAAGAATCTGTTGCACCGCTCAATCTGCTTCTGTGATTCACACATATTTCCCTCAGTATGCCTCTGTGGATTACAGCAGGTGAAGTTGGACTGTAAAAGCTGACCGCTCTCCAAAGTTCATCTACTTCCTTTCTGCTGATTTTCATCAGGAGCAACTCACCGCCCCATAAAGAACCCACACATAGATTTTTTTTTTTTTTTGAACTTGCTGTTATCTGTTGTATTGATGTAGTCGTGTTAATACCATGAGACATGTTGCCTCCCATACAGTGGAGCAACATCCTGGACTTGGAACTGCCTAAGAACTAGACAAACAACATAACTTTTATCTGTATTCCAGAGTGGTGGCAGAGGGTTCCAGACCTGTCTACAGCTTTGGCACAGAGTAAATTAAGTGTGGAGATATGAGTATCCTGCAATCGCAAGAGTTCCAGTGGGTTCAGTGGGGGTTTGACCAGATCAGCACTATTTTGTGTCCAGTATCTTTTTCCTCCATATCCTTGGAATTATCATTTGTTCCTCTTCTGCTTCTACTCTTTCATTATTTATTATTATTGTTATTATTATTATTATCATTATTATTATTATTATTATTATAGTACCAGTAGTAGTAGAAGCTGGAGGTTTTGGGACCCCCTGCTATAATGGAACATATTTAATTAGCCTTATAGCATTATTGCCTGCATTTTTTTTCAGGTCATAGCCAATAATGAAAAATGAAGTGGATAATAGTAATAATAATAATAATAATAATAATAATAATAACAATAATAATAACAATAATAACAATATTAATAATAAATTGCATTTATACAGCACTTTAAATTCAATGGAATCTCAAAGTGCTACAGAGAGAAAGAAAGTCCAACATATATGATAACAGATATGTATAATTAGGCCAAAAATATGAGTATGAATAGCAAACATGCTATGAGGCTATTGATATGTTGTTTATCCGACTCACAGAAGCATATGATGACTGAGTGCTTCGACTGTACCACAGATCACACTGGAAATGGACAAAACCACTGCTACTTATTTGTTGCGTCAGTGCTCTGAGGATCAGGTTTAGAACTGAAAATGTACTGTTATGGTTAGGAAAGACTGTAAGTTCAACTAAAATCCTCGTTCCAGTCTAGCGGTGCTGCACTGATGTAATGCACAGGTGATTTCCTCTCTTAGGTTATCACATCTGTCCTCTTTTCTGAAATAACTGATGCTAAATAATTGATACCTCTCCATCTCTGTTAACAGACATCAAAGCTATTGATCGGCCAGACCAGTGGAGATGTGAGCACTAATTAACAGGAGATATCGGCCCCTCAACACTCTGACACTGGGGGTCCTTCTTTCTTTTTTCACATGTGATAACCGCTACAGCTGTTCTGCGGTGGTTGCCATGGTTTCTTAAAATGTCACTGTTTTACTAATGAAGGAAGGAAACAGTTGGGGTTTGTTCATCGACACTGGTAGCCCGCCTACTTAATTACCCTATGGGATGACCAGATGGGAGATTCTGGATAGTTAAAAGAGGAGGAGGAGGAGGAGGTGGGACTCAAAAGTAGAGGGAGAAGTGGAAGCAGAGGAAGAAGAAACTGGGATAAACCTGTGCGATGAAAAGGCAGATGAGATAGTTTACAATAACCCAGGCTCCTCACTGTAAGCCCGGATGTCAAATATACTTAAATGTACGCCGGCATTCGATTAAACCTACAAACGAGTTGACTGTACTTAATATTTTCTAGTGATGTCATCAAACTTATATTTTCAAGTGCATTCTATTTTTTTTTTTGTTTTTTTTAAGTTAAAGGTGGGGTACGAGATCTTAGAAAAACGGTCCGAGCAGCTACATTTTGAAAATGCACAATTCAAAAGTCAAAACCCCTTTCTTCAGACATCCCCCTGAAGCCACGCCTCCGGAATACAATGCTTGTTTCCGAGGGTTCACGAGCGCTGCACAGCAACAGTTCACCCGGCTCGGGCTCTTACCCCTGCCCCGTGCATACCTCATTCAGTCTCCTCCAACACCCCCGCTCTTACAGAACAGCCCCAGTTCAAACCTATCTGGCTAACGTTACATTTCCTAGTGATTTATGTTAGTGACAAAACAGTTTTACAGTGAACTTTACATCCTCATATAGCTAATCTAGCTAGCCAAGCTCTGGCTTCATTTCCACAGTGCCCAAGTCTCTGAGAACGCACGATTCATGCATGAAGAGGGGGGAGGGACAAATGGCTGTTGAGTTTGATAGACATATCACCGTTCAATCATTTCGAGCGGGTGCTTAAAATGATTGGATGGTGTTTTTTACTTTTTTTTTTTTTATTATTTTTGTGTTAGAGCATTTAATTTATTGGTTGTAAATGGGGTGTGAAGGGGATTTTAAGCAACATAGTAAAAAATGCTCCAGGAAAACATCTTGCACCCCACCTTTAAATGGGTTTAAATTGATAAGTTTTAGTTATGACCACTAGAGGTGTGCGATACTGCATATTTTGGTATTGATCCGATACCAAGTATATACAGGGCTATACCGACGTCGATGCTGATACGTTTTAATAATTAAGGTGGATGCATAATCAAATTGCTAAATCTCAATTAATTTTTATGACCTTCAAGTGTTTTGTGACATTTCGGTTTTCATTATTAAATAGTTAAAACCCAGAACAGAATTAGGGCAAATTTTATAAGTAAATAGAAAATATTATCAAAATAAGTTTTTTTCAGAAACAATAGAACAGTGACAAAACAATTTTTCCTCATATATTTGTCACGTCTGGAATTTTTTTTTAAATTAACAAAGTGCACAAAATGATCACCAGAATTTTTTATTTATTTATTTATTTTTCCCAGGTAGTGTTCAGAAACTGCAATACAAAATTAAATCAAAATTATAGCCTTTTTACAAATTATTGAACTTGCTGTCATCTCATTTTCTGAAAAGATAACCACATGGCGCTCCTCTTCCATTCCATTCTTCTGCTCCGTGTCTCAGTCTGTGCATGTGGGGGACACCTGAGCCGGCGGCTTGCTTGTTTGTTTCGCACTGCTGAGTCATGTGACGGAACAACATCTAAACACAAGAGGGGGAAGGAGAAGCAAAGTGTGCCTGCTCCGCACTAAGACGGAAGCGGTGAGTCCAGCAACCTGGCTGTCGACTCTGATGAAACCGCAGCAATACGTGCAAGAGAAAAAAATGAAACTAAAGTATCGATCTGATATTGATACCGACTTGGTATCGATACTATCGATATTTGGTTCGAGCTGCCCACCACTAATGACCACACCCTTTTTTCTTTTGAAATTGTCACCTGCCCGTGCATATCTGGACATGCCAGTCTCAGTGTTTTCGGTCAAAGAGTAGCTGCTCTAGGAGTTTCGGTGCTTATCATACAAGATACAAAACAAAAAGTTTTAAGCGGCTGTTGGCTATCAATGATTGTTTATTTTAACCGTGATGATAGTGTTTTGTTTTATTGTCTAAAATGTTGTTTTGTTTTATTTATTCACTAGCTCCATTGACCTGTTCCATGGACATTTTCTCTTAGCTAGGTGTCGGCTAGCTAACCTGCTACTTTTCTCAGTGGGAGAGACTATAAGCCCGGATAAGTTGAGTTTACTTAAAAAAAAAAAAACTGCGAAAAGTGTTTACCTTTAAAAATTAAGTAATGATTAATGAGTTTTTTTAAGTACATTTAACTTAAAATTTTAAATGTAAGTTAAGATTTTAAGTTAAATGTACTTAAAAAACTCATTAATCATTACTTTTTTTTTTTAAGGCAACCACTCTTCTCAATTTTTTTTAAGTAAACTCAACTTATCCAGGTTTACAGTGTACTACATTCACAACATCTAAAAAAGAGCTTGTAGGCTGTTGATATGCATGAAAAATGTTTGTAAAAGTAAAACTTATCCATACCATAGTGCCTTTCTAAGAGATTTGGAGTGACGCTTTATGCTGAACACTGTTACCCAGAATTATAATGGAAAGCAAAGAGAAAAAAGGGTGAGCTCACACAGCTATCTACTATATTTTCCCTCCTCGATATCCACTCCAAAATGCACTCCTGTATCAAGTTCATTTCACTGAAAACTCTTTCAAGTCAAAGCCAGTCTATGTACTAAATGAAGAAAGTGGAGTATTCCATCAAACACATTTATCCACTTTGATCTTCCTGACAGCTTCTGGCAGCAGAGTAGGAGATAGGAGTACTGTGTGTCTGGAGTATGTTTGTGTGTGAGTGTGTGCGGGGATGAGATTTATCGAAGAGGACAAACAACAGAGCAACGTTTCCTCGTCCTAACATCACTAAACGCCTCATATGAAAATAAGGTTTAGCAGCTGAATATGTGGACGTAATAAACATGTGGACAGCTGGATTAACACCGAGCTCTTCTACAGCCCATCGCCGACGCCCCGCATCTCAAAGGCGTCGTCTTGTTGCCTCCCTCCGGCCTTCCTTCCTCCTTGTCTTTCATCCTTCCCTGTCCCTCCTTCATCTTTTCCCTCTCTTGTCTCCCTGTGGTTCATTGAACAGGGAGTCGTGTAAATCTTTAATGAGGCACCCTCTGAAGAAAGTCTCAGCTGTAACAGGGACAGAGAGGTGAACAGAACTCAGGTCAGGTTGGAAACGATTCAACTGACGTTCGGTAGAAATGAGATATTTACTGAAACTGCATGTGGTCATAACTTGCCAACCCACTTCCCAGAAAAGAAACACTATAGCAGGGGTGTCAAACTCATTTTCTTTCAGGGGCCACATTCAGTCTAATTTGACCTCAAGTAGCCCAGACCAGTAAAATAATAGCATAATAGCCTATAAATAATAATAATCTCTTTGTTTTAGTGCAATAAAAACATTAAATTATGACAATATTTACATTTCCAAACTACTCTTTCACCAAAAAAAGATGTAAACCTGAAAAAACTGAAGTTGAATAAAAAAAAATAAGTGCAATTTTAACAATACATACTTTTACAATACATACGCATTACACAAACATTTGGTAACAGGCATAATATTGTTAATATTTTGGAGTTTGGAACTAAAATAAGAACAATTTCTACAATACTATGTCACAGCTTAAAAGTAAAAGGCAGAATATTGTTAGAATTGCACTTCTTTTTGTTTTACACATTTCAGGTTGTTCACATTTTATTATGAAAGGATAGTTTGTAAATGTAAATATTTTCGTAGTGTAATGTTATTTTTTTCACATTAAACCAAGAGGTAAATTTGTAGTATTTATTATTTATAGATTATTATATTATTATTTTACTTGCGATCACATGAGTCTGTATGTGGAACCTCAAATAAAACAAATTCAACATCCTTGACTGTTAATATTTTCAGGGTAGTTTTTGCTCTTCCCAAAATCCATCCTGTGGACCGAATGTTTGATGCCCCTACACTATGGTGTATCAGTGTAATTTGTCTCAAATGGAACTGCCTTTAGGTTTAAGACAGAGATGTCCAGCCTTTTGTTTTTTTGTTTTCTTATTTCTTTTATATTTTATTTTATTATTAAACAGATATTGAGTATTTGATGATTATTATTTAAGTCAATTATTTTCAGATGTTGACAATATACACTATATGGAGAAATGTATTTGGACACGTTGAATTCAGGTGTTTCTTTTCTAACAGGGGTCTGGGATACAAAACAATAATGACCAATGTCAAAATGTAGTTTTATATTGTGATAAATATCATTGTATTGCATTGGTTAGTTTGGGTCAAATTGTTATATTTGCTTCCAAAATGCCTCTGAGATGTTTTTTTCTTAATTTCTCTCAGCATTTTTTTTTAATCCACGACTATGATTTTAAATGTTCTACCACTAAATTTCTAAAAATATTTTTTGGCTAAATAATAATTTTCTACCAAAACTAACCCTCTACTTCCTTCACATCTCTGATTAAACTTTAAGGAAATATTGATGCTTATAAACTATACGGACAAAAATATTGGGACACATAATGTCTACAGCTGTAAGATGTCCTGTTCATACTGATTTGAGATAAAAATGTCAATACTGATAACCAATATGATATTTATCACAATATAAAACTGTATTATGACATTTGTCATTACTGTTTTGTATCCCAGACCCCTGTTAGAAAAGAAACACCTGAATTCAACATGTCCCAATGCTTTTGTCCATTTGTGTATGAGTTAGACAATTATGCTATGATGCTAACGATATGTGACTGATGTTTCATTTCACCTTAACCATAAATGTGCAGAAAGACAGAAGGGGAGAGACATACATTAACCCTAAAAGACCTAGAATTATTTTTGTGGTGCCTTTTTTTTTTTACATTTATTTTATCTTCCTTAAGTGATCTATTACCATTTAATTTATCGATTATGTAGATGTTCATAAAAGCTCAGAGTAAATTCCAAGGTTATGGTATCAAAACAAAGAAAACTGAAATAAAGTGACCTTTTCAGCAAAATATACCATTACCTGAACATAAACCAAGTGTGTCCTTCCACCGTCATCGATCCAACTCCATGGGTTTTACTGGTGAATCAGTGTTTTAAAAGATGATGGCATTTCCACATTCACTATGGAGCCTCTGAACGTCCATCTGAAAATGAATGCAATAAATTTCATGTCGTCTGAACAAAATGGTTAAGAACGTGTTAAGTGCAAAGGGAGGTCACACTAAAAACTAACACTTTAAAGAAAATGTTTAATCCCTTGAGACTTTTGTTTTTACTGTTGTGCATATTTCACATATTATCCAGATTGGATCTCCGTAATGCAAAAAAGACCCAAAACATTAGCTGGCAACCAAAACTATCTACTGATCTAAAATGTTTAATTGTAACACCTTTGACACAAAACTGGTGGACTCAAAGGCACGACTAACCAAAAATGAAGATTTAACAAAAGTATTTTAATATTCCAAAAGCGATGAAACAAAAGGAGGATACAAAATACAACTTAAAAGAATCGCTACGACAAACAAAACCCTTACAGAAAAACTGAACCAAAACTGACAAACATGAAAAACCTGACTGGGACGCTTGACGAGATCACGCTGACTGTACGAGACGAAGAGGCACAAGACAAAGGGAGACAGGAACTATTTCTACATGAGGAAGGGGAACATAGGTGACACCAATCAGGGGTGGGGCTAACAATCACACTGGTGGCAAAATCACACAAAGGGAGGAAGTCAGGGTCTGAAACGAGACGGAAGAGATGTGTGCAAAATAAAAGAGGAAGTGCAAGACAGGACCAAACGTGAATGACTAACTTAAACATAAAGTGACCGATCAAAAAACAAGGACAAACACCTAAGACGAGACATGAAACACTAAAGGTTAACATGACTACACTGACACATTTGACAAGACATGACAATAACGACTTTTGAACCACTAAACTTATCAATAGTCACTTTTACACAGAGATCCCAGAACAAAAGGTGAGATGGTGATCCCACCTTCTTGCCCTCATTGACCGACCCCATTCCACAGCCAAGCCAAAGGAGTAACAGCGCTGAGACTGGCTGGACTTTAACGCAGTGGACCTGCATTCCGGAATCAAAGGGGCGGTGACGGAGCATATAGGGTGACAATAAACTTGCGAAAACCCCAGAGCAGGGCGGTGTTGGCTCTCAGAGCAACAATGGAGGACAAACAGAGCCCAGTGATGTTTATTTTAGAGTCCTCTGCCCGGAGTGACAACAGTTTGACATTTTTCTGGTCGCGCTGATGTGTTTGCTTACTGTACACAGCTCGCGCTCATTTTTAAATTCCGCCCGGCGGGGGGGGGTCGCACGCACAACACATCATCAAACTGGTACACCTTGATTGCAGAACAAGAGGTGTTCCTTTTACATAGCGTTGCAGAATCATGATTCCACCTTTATCACGGCTCTGTTACTACCTCCAGAGGTGACAGAGGTGGGACCAAATAATAATAATAATAATAATAATACATTCTATTTATAAGCACCTTTCAGGACACCCAAGGACACTGTACAGACAATGCAAAAAAATACAAAGAAGTAAACAGATTTAAATAAATAAATAAATAAATAAAATGATCCACTATTTCATTTACACAGACGTCATTCTGGAATAAAGGTGAAATATTCCTGGAAGTGCTGTGTAAAACGTTGAAACAATTGGTGTAAAATACAGTTCATCATCTTTTCATGGTCATCAGATATGATCCATTTGGACGCTCAGAGGCTCCGTAGTGAATGTGGAAATGCTGTCGTTTTCCAACATTGATTCACCAGTAAAACCCATGGAGTTGGATCAATGACAGTGATCAGAGACACTTGTTTGAGGACCAGTTATTGATGTCTTTGCTGTAAAAGCCTCTTTTTCTTCTTTATTCTCTGTGTCTGATATAATAACCCTTCATTTCAATCTGAGATTTCAGGAACATCTTCATGATCCGTGAATTAAATACAGGAAAATACATGATTTTCACTGAAAAAAATGTAAAATAAAGAGGATAATAATACAATAAATGGTGATAAGTCACTTCAGAAAGGTTAGAAACTGAATATTTAATTTGGAAACTGCCACAAAAGTAATACAGGGTGGGTTATAGTGGGTTAATACAGAGATTGAGAAACGCATATTTGTGGTCTGGTAAAGGTTCGTACTGTCTTCCACATATCATTATTGTAGGTTATTCATTTATCAGACAGGGGTAGTTGTTTGTTTACCGGCTTTACTAGTTTCAGCTACTTCCTGTAGCCTTCATCATGCAGGTAAACAAACAACTATCCCTGTCTATAAATGACTCACCTACGATAATATACATATATGTGGTCATTATAACTTTATTAAACCAATAAACCTAATGTTGGTCTAGGACTTTTTGCACAGCACTGTATACTAGCTGTCACACAGAAAAAAAAAAAAAAAAAAAGTTCTTCCAAAAGTTTATTGTTTTTCAGAAGAGCTTAGATGAAGGATAAAAGTGCAGACACTCAGGCTGAATAGTGTTTGTGGACGCATGTGTCCTGTGAAAGAAAAGGAAACAGCTGTACTCTCGCAGCACTCGGGTTGTAAAGTGACACAAGTACAACGGCGCCTGATGAATCCACCGTCTCTATTCAGAACCTCAGCATTTTAATGAATGCACTCCTGCTATCGCTGAAAGTCACACGTGAACGGCTTTCAACAACGACCGAACCCGTCGTGATACTCCCGCAAACTAATGCTTGAATGCACATTAAACCTCTGTTTGATGGAGAATGGGTTCTATAGATAATTGGCTTTCAGACCTAATTTAACATGTAGCAGTTGGACAATTCGAGCCTGTCCCGACAAAGAATATACTCATACTGTGAAGTGCTCATTTCACAAGGACGCTCATGATTGCCAAATTGTATCCGTATAATGGAGCAATTTTCATTCAAACTACAGCCAAAACACTCATGTATATTTTCTTTTAATATATATTACCGTTTCACACAAGTGCATGAAATCTCCAAATTTTCCACCTCTGAGGACAATACCTCAACAAACTGCATCTGAGAGAGAAGAATCGACGTGATTACGTAGCATGAAAAACAAAAATATTCAGGCCTTGTGTAATATTGTGCAGATAATGGGTATTTCTTTAATGACACAGCCCACTGATTAATTTAGGTTTATTCTGTTGGCCATTGATAACAGGAAATTAAGCTATGGCTACTTCAAATTCTGATAATTTTATGCAGAGGAGGAAGCGCTTTTAAATACAACTAATTATAATGTCTGAGTGACTAATAACCTCATCTACAATAAAGGACAAAAGTATAAAATAATCAATCAGTTAAACAGGGAAAGATCACTTTAATTAGCATTCAAAATGGCCACGGTAAAAAAAAAAAAAAAAAAAAAAATCATATAAGGGAGTAGTTTCCATGGATGTACAGTATGAGGAGCTAAATACAGATTACCATGTTTAGCTGTGAATGTATAGGCACAAAGTAAAGATCATAAAGAACAGACCCATAGGATTTTATATCTTTCAAGAGCATTAAAAATGTATTTAGGCCACTCGCCACTATATGATTTATAAACCCACAGCAATACTTTACTGTCTCCTCTGTAAGTGCGAGACATTTAATTCTTTGTATTTTCCTGCTTTTTCCATTGCGTGCTTTGTCACACATCGAAGAAGTTCTATACGTATTCATTCGCGTACTCACTTCACGTAGAACTGAAAATAGCATTAACAGCTGCGTGGAGCAGGCAAGAAAACAGCTAATGTAGTTACAAATGTCAAGGTTGACTTTTTCAATATGACGTCAAACAAATCTACAATTAGGCAGTATGGGTTTTTTTTTTTAGCGTCACTGAATAAAAAGTCCATAATAACCACCCGAGTAATTTTCAGGTCATATGGTCTGAGAGGTAATAAGACGTTTTTACCGTTCTTTGCTGGTTCAGAAAATGTAACCTGTGACGGCAGATACGACAGGTATAAAAAGGGGTGGTTGACAGCTCTGATGGCCAGTTGTAAAGACTCCATCAAATGCCTACAGGACGGAGTCTGCAGCTTATCGGGGAAGAGACATAACTCCCTGACCCCTCCTATCTCACTCTCATTTTTACATAGCGGCTTGAAACAAAGTTATGTCATTCATCTTTATTTAAAGCAGTACTGCCTACTTTTCAGTTCCAGTTAAAGTGAGATGTTTGATCATGGGGGCGGATTTGTTTGGATTCGTCACTTTTATAAAAAGGCAAGGTCACAATACATGTCAATAATGGGTAGTATGTTAGTGCCAATGACAATACTGTAAGATGATTTTTTTTTTTTTTTTTTTCTGAGGTTCCACTGTATTTGAAATCAGGACATTTTATTTAAAGAGAGGGAAGTATGTAAGGTTATTTATTTTTGCTTTGTTACTTTTATTTGTATAATTTAACTGGGTCTATATTGTTTATGCTATTGGGACTATTATAATGGATTGGCGGAAGGATGCGGTGGGAAGAGAAGCTAATAAATATTCTTCCTGTGGAGCTATTCCGTCTCCGCGTTTTACTTCTTCATCCACAACCTCCTATTATTAGGTAACACTTAAACTCACAAGTGTTACAATATCAATATAAGAAAATTGATGATATGATATAAACATGTATGACTAAAGACCCAAACATCCACCATCTACCAAAACCATCTACTGATCTACATTGTTTAATACCTGTTGATCTACTAATTCTGTCAATACATGTCAATAATTGGTGTAAAATGCAGTTTGTCATCTTTTCATGGTCATCAGATATGACCCATTTGGCCATTCAAAGGCTCCATAGTTACCATGGAAATGCCGTCATCTTCTACAACATTGATTCACCAGTAAAACCCATGGAGTTGGATCAGTGACGGTGGATGGAGACACTTGGTTTATGTTCAGTTAATGAGATATTTTGCTGAAAAAGTCACTTTTTCTTCCGTTCTCTGTATTTTTGATATAATAATCCTCAACTTTACTCTGAGCTTTTATGAACGTCTACATGATCAGTAAATTAAATGTTAGAAAATACCTGATTTTCACCGAAAATAAAACCGCACAAAATACAGAGCATAATATTATAATAAATGGTGATAAACCACTTAAGAACAGTTAAATATAGAGAAACATTCATTCGGGAACTGCCACAAATGTCACACTGGGTCATTATGGGTGAAACCCAGGGCTGCTGTTCCATATGTGTTGCCATGGCAATGCTATGCAATGCTTGTAGCAACACAAGTTGTACATTCACATTATCAGAAGAACATCAGCCAAAACCTCAATAAAATCAATTTTCAGAAAACACAACACAAATTCAAACAACAGACGCTTAAATGGACAAATATCAAAAGCAAACTAACAGTCTGAGACTTGCATATGTTATGAATAAATCCATAAAACAAAAGACCAATGAGACAAAAATAAGAAATGCAAAAATAAATGTCACATTATGAAGCAATGATTACAAATTTTGGCTTTATATGAATCAAGTGTCTATCAGCTAATCCTTTGTTTTGTGTTACATTGAAATGATTACGTGGTAACAAAACTCTGGGGGCTTATCGGGTTAAATTATGGTCTTCCAAGTCAAGTTAGTCCCAGTTTGTGGTAAGGATAGTAAAGTCAATATCCATATTTATATGTGTGTGAAACGGCTCAGAGCACTGCACCTCTTGTCACGTATGATACACAGCCTCCGAATGACTGCTACCTCAACATTTGACCTCATCTTTTGAAAGTAAGGTGAAAACAGCATTTAGAAAAAGATGAAAATTGTGGCAGGGCTGTAGAAATATCTGTAGTGACTCGCAGAGACTGCAAACAGAGAAGGTTTGGTCGTTTTTCCATTTATGCATTTTCACAGTCTGATGCTTCTCAGCTTGAGAAATTATCTTTTAAAATGACAAACATCATTACGTGTAAATTACGGCACAATATTTGACTGTAATACATTGTTTTTCTAAAATTCAGTTCCAGCGGGGCACAACTGGAAGAGCGAGACTTCCTGTCAACTGTAGCATCTGTAGGATGAAAAAAAGCACTGCACGAGGACGTGTATGAATCGAGAACTACTTTCTGATAAAGGATTCGTACTCAGGCAGTGGTTTTGAGCCTTCATCTCATCTAGTGTGAGATTTGACTGAGTGAGCTGAGAGAGATGTGTGTTATTAACCCTTGATGTAGAGATCCAAAAATGTGCTATCAACCCTCAGTCAAAAAAAAAAAAAAATCATACGTTCATTAATTTTCTGAGCTGCCTTTTCCTCTGGAGGGGTGGCGGCAGGAGCCTATTCCAGCTGACCTCTGGACGTACCAGCAGTTCATCACAGCTCTGACATTCACCCGGCAGCCATAGCGCTGTGACCACTGATAGGGGAAGTGGTAATAATATGAATTATTTCACTACAATGGCACCTTTCACTAGGTTTGGATATAACAGGCTTTAGGTTTACATTTAGTCCTTGACGCTGATGTGTTGTGAAATATTATTTGAATTCAAGTAATAAAGTATTAGGATAAAGTGTTGTTTGTTTAGTTTCTTTTAGTTCAACAAGGTTAGTAATAGGTTTTTTTATGACCAGATTTCTGTTTTTATCACGTTTTAGTTTAAATAGTTAGACAGTAGGTTAAGATTGTGAAGATTGTTAAGATAGAAACCATCTGTATGCATAAGATTTAATTATCTTCTGTTCTTCATTTAGATACACGTCTATACACACACACATTCACACACACAGCATTGTCAGACAAAGGTGATAAGACGTAAACTCACTGTTGGCGTGAGTTGACTTAGAGTTGAGGCCCCACCTCTGTTTGATCTAGTTCGATAAAGCTAAGACCAACCCATTTGTAAGGGTGAGCCCGCCCACAGGAAAATAAATGTGGAATTCATGTGATGTTCGGGACTCATTATGTTGAGTCCTCTGCGCAGAGTCCATCTTATCTGTGATCAGAATAAACTTTGTCAACTTTGAAACCGAGCTGAATCCAGACTCATCCCTGGAGCTGCCGACAAAAGAACACGCTGACAGTTGGAAGCGGCCGAATGACCGACATAAAGAACTGAGTGACTTTGACCAGGCCCGTATCGTAACGGTGAGGACTGGGTCAGAGCGTCTCCACAGCTGCAGGTCTTGTTGGGTGTTCCTGGTCTGCAGTGGTCAGTACCCACCAAAAATGAACTAAGGAAGGACATCCAATCTGAGGACAAGACATCATCTGTGGGAGGGGTTGGGACAAATAAATCAAATCCGTAGAGACCCCCCCTCTCTACAGCCAGAACTTCATGGATCTACTGCTAAGGTCTTGGTCCAGATCCCACAGCACACCTTCAGAGGTCCGGTGGAGTCTAGGCCTCGGGTCAGAGCTGTTTATGTGGAAAAAGGGGAACGTACACAATATTAAACAGATGTAATAATGTCCTGTTCCCATAGATGCTCTATTGGTTTGGATCTGGTTGTTCTTGAGATACTTTTGGTCGGTTCTAATCACTTTACGCTGGGAATGACGGACAAGTTCCGACCCGGTGATTTGACCACCACAGTTTCTCCCTTGTCAAAGTTACTCAGATGCTACTCTTGCCCATTTTGCTGTTTCTAACACATCAGCTTCAACATCTAAATGCTCACTTGCCTCCTAATACATCCACCCACTGACAGGTCCCATTGTAATGAGATAATCACAATTAATACCACTTTGCCTGTCAGCGGACGTAATGTTTTGGCTGATCGGTGTAGACAGACGAGCTACCATTCATTCTCACACTCACACCCACGGGTGATTTCTTCCTTGAGTGACCAGTTAATCTATGATGGTGCATTTTTTTGGATGGTGGGAGGAAGCCGGAGTATCTTGAGGGACAAAGACAAAGGAACAACATGTACAGTCTACTCCATGCAGAGACCCCACCACTGCACCACCCACCATGTCACTACATATTACATTTAATTAGTAGATTTCAGCAGAGACATTGAACATACCTGTTACCCTAGCAACTCCCACCTGTCTGCTCACATTTGACACAACAGTAGAGAGCTTTGCTGCATTGACTGAGATGCAGTATAAGAGATTTAGATATGTCTCACTTTTCCTCTGTCTGTCTACCCATATGCTGTCAGTGTCGTCTTTTTGTGCTGCAGGCTCTCAGTTATAAATTCCTTTCCCACTGCATGACAAAATAGATGTGGTCCATGAGTGTACTTGAACGTTGTATGAGAGTTACTGACTTTACACTGCAAAAATCTAAATCTTACCAAGTGTATTTTTCTCATTTCTAGTCAAAATATCTCATCACACTTAAAATAAGACATAATCACCTAAAGAGTAACTTTTCAGTGAGATATAAGAACTTATTTTTTGACAATAGACTTTGAAAATCTTATTTCAAGAAACCTTACTAAGGTCATTTTACTTGTTCCATTGGCAGATATTTTTTTTGTTTAATTCAAGATTTTTTTTTGCTTAATTCAAGCACAAAATCTGCAAATGGAACAACTGAAAATTATCTTGGTAAGATTTCTTGAAATAAGATTTTCAACATTTATCATCTAAAAATAACTTCTTATTATCTCACTGAAAAGTTCATCTTTAGGTGATTGTGTCTTATTTTAAGTGTGATGAGATATTTTGACTAGAAATGAGAAAAATACACTTTCCAGTGTAGCACTATTCAGACTGGATTGGTTTTACATGGGCATGTGGGGTAATGCCACTTTACGCCAGGACGTCTGTAATATTAATAGCTAATTCACACAGGATAAGAAATATCAATAAAACTACTACAAGTGGGAGGGGTAAATCCACTCACGCGTTGCCATGCCCTCCTGTCGTCATGTGCGTATGACGTCGCTTCCTTAATATTAATATTGTCCATCAACCGGATGATTAAGCTACTAATATTTTTTTTTATTAGCCACATAGCCCTGCTATGTTGCTTAGCTTACCTAAAGCAATTATAAGTCCCGTGTCGCTAACAAAAGCTTTCAACCTTCTTTTGCTTCTGAATGTGTTTGTCGTACGCCAATTCCGACAGCACATGAGACTTCACACAGTAGACTTTTCTGACTGTCTACTGGAAAACTGAATGCTTCTTCAAGAGCCTCCACGAAAACCCACCTGTAAACAGGATATGACGAAATATCTACACATATTAACTACTGGTCTATTCGCATGGGATTAGTATTACCTGGGTCATTTTCTCGAACCCTTTTACAGAAGGTAAAAGTCACAGTAATCTTTACTGACGTTATGCGGTAATGATTACTGACGTAGCACATTCAGTCGGGACTAAAATCTCTGGGAATTACTTCTTTACCCTGTCTATGTAAAACTTAATCCCGTCCGAATCAGTCTTTTGTTGGTAATGCTAGGACTAAACCTGCGGACAAGCATCTATATCACAAAATTTACAAACAAATTTAACGGCGTGCCTTTTTCCTTTCCAGCCCAATGTTATTCTTCAGAAACCCACGAAGTAAGAAAAACAGCAACGTGCATTGTAGAGAAGGAAGGCATCTCAGGTGTACGTTATGAACACAGGTTTAGGCATTCAGTTCTGTACACATGGACAGGAGGCATCGAAATGTGAACCCCATCTCTATTTTTCCACCGCTCATGACTATTCATGGCTAATGATTCGCGCGATACAACATCTCCTATATAGTTTTTGATTGCAGTATTTGCAATTTCTGTCTACAGAGCAACAGACACTAATTAACAGGCATACAAAAGGAGACCATTCAAACGGAACACTCCTAATTTATTAGGCAGGCATTCAGTACCCCACTTCAACCCTGAGTTTTTTATGAACCTACCAAGCATATTTTGCTTGATTGGTCCTTTTCAAATAACCTGTTCACCAGAGCCAAAACTCCCCCCCAGCACTGATTCAGGCAAACCCATGCTGCACAGTGTCTCTGTGAACTGAATATACAAGTGCATAAGTTCAGTCAAACAGAAGGTGGTGTTTAAGGTTGAATGAATATATTTTGTTTGCCTGTTAAATATAAAGTATTGCTTTTCATCAGGATATGACCAACATCGAGGTCATATAACTAGGTTAAAGGAGTGATATTTTGCTTTTTTAAATGGAATTATGCATTTTCAAACATTTCCCTGTGGTCTACATAAACTGT
>JAPQRP010000009.1:23671076-23683420 GCA_037367295.1 Apogon hyalosoma | reverse complement strand
TAGAAATCCACTCGATTTTTGCCAAAATGAATATAAAGATAGCTCTGCAGCACCTGGAGGGTTCAAATTCAAACTTTATGAACTTTTAGGGTCCAAATACACAAATAAATGAAGCAAAGACTAATAAAAGTGGGTTTAGCGAAATATGAGCCCTTTAATGCTACGTTCAGATGACAACACTTATGGTATTTTTCCTTTGAAGATTCTAAAAGTTTCGTATCCATACATGTATCGTTTCAAGAAATATCCGTGTCCAGATGGAAATGGGAAAACTGGGTTAAAATGGCGTAATATGTATGCCACACCTATGTGTGGCGCTGTATACAAACACAGACAGAGCAGTCACAGAAGAATGCAGGGTCTGGGTCACCCTTCCAGCAGGACACCGTGGTGGATTAAAAGTATCTGTCACCTGTATCTGTTTATGCGTCTCTGCTGGTCGTCGAGTTGATACAGCATTACCAGGTTTTGTTGCGGTAGTGCTAATAAACTTAGCAGAACCTGCAGCACAAACACCACTGTATAATCTGCCATTGTTGTTACATCCGGGGTTTTCTTTTTCTGGTCACATGGTATGGCACCATCGTTTTCAAACAGTGGTGTTTTGCTTATCCACATGGCAACGCAAGGGCGGCGTGGTGAGATTTTTCCGCTCTGGGACCCGTTCTCAAAAAATACCATTTCAGGGCCCTGACGGTGCTCAGCTGTAGGTGAAAGGCGGAAACGATATTAAACTTTTGCGGATTGACAACATTTCATTGTCATGTGGACAGGCTTCAAGTGGTCAATCTAAACTGCCAGCAGGTGTGAATGTGAGAGTGAATAGTTGTTCATCTGTATAGACCGATGCCACCTACATCGTCGATACCGGAAGTAAACAGAAACGCCGCCATGTTGGAAGGAAAGAGCGGAGGCAACAGAGTGACAGACTGTGTGTTTAGCAGCTGCTTTATCAGTGATAAGACATTTTAAACGGGTTATTAGTGACAGTTTATCGTTTATATATGGTAGACTATTTTCAAACTCTGAACCCTGCTGAAAGGCAACGGTACGCTGAGAAACTGGCTGGGGTTCACGGTTCAAGGCACGGCCTGGACGCAGAGGCCGGCCGTCCTGTTGAGCCGGAACGCCGGACGCCGGAGCCGCGCCCCACACCCAGCCCCGTTTGAGCCCCGGGGCATGGCGCACGGTTCAGGCTCCTCGTCTGGCTCCAGCCGGCCCTCGCACCCAAACTGTGACCCAAGAACTGAAATATGTACCGAACCGTGGATAACCTGGACCATTGCATCCCTGTTGTTCACCACTTTTAATGGTTATACGTAATATCCAGTTGGCAGGTGACCGTAAATCTACTACCATACTCTCTTTCTCTGGACACTGAGTTCCTTATATTTTTCCCCCTGGTTGGTTAAAACAGATCCTGTAGGAACACTTCTCACCATGTCCTTCTCTTTTTGAGCAGCCGATTACTGCACCAAAGGTAACCATGACTACAATTATTAAGTACAATTATCTGTCTAACAAGCCTGGGACTGCTCTTTCTAGCTCGTGGGTTGCCTTCCAATATGGCCGCGTACACATAAATCTTGCGACCCGTGACTTCATGTGGCATCGGTCTATATGTCAAGCCCTGTAATGAACTGACCCCACATCTAGGGTGTACCCTGCTTTTACCTGTTGGTAGCTGGGATAGGCCACAACACACCCTCGACCCTCACATCAGGAAGCAAAAATGTCAGACATTGAATATCCACGCCTTCCCCCTGCAGCTCTCTCTTCTCAGTCCAAATCGAAATGCTAAGTATAAATACAGTTGTGTCTGACAGAAATTTGCGTTTACCACCCTCAGTCATTTATTTCAGTGTAGCTGTCTGAAAATAACTCAAATTAACAAAAATCTGAGTTTCAAATGGTTGATTTCCTACAGGAGTATCTGCTGAAGTCTGATGTCCTCTGAGATGACTTGAATTACAATATGCTGAAAGGGAATTATAGAAGCTTTACCTAATGACACTAAAAAAAAAAAACATTGAGCACTGCAGCTTCAAATGAAAGTGGTGACATTTATGAAACATACTTTCTTATGGGGGGTATCCTGTAGCTTACTCAAGTCAGAGCAACACCGTTGGGTGAGTCAAGTTAAGTGACAGCATCATCTTTTACAGTGCATTTAACATACATTTTGAGTTTTTCAATCATGCGATACCTAAAGAAAGCAATTAAAATTAGATGAGCTCTCTTAGTCAGTTTTAAAAAAAAATAGCACTAATCTCCACTATCAATACACTCAGTTTTCAAAATCTTCTGCAGTTTTCTGAGGGTGTTTTTCAAAAGACCAGACAAGTGACTGCCCCAGTAGAGATGAAACACAGAAATAGGTTTTTCTAAATCCAGTCTGGAACAATAAGACCCAGTCAGACACTCATTGTTAACTCTAATCTCCAATTGTTTCCAATAGAAAAGCTGTCAAAAACATAATCGCATAGAGTTAATTAATGACTGCTGTAATCCACTTTATGACATTACAATGACTGATGTTATATTTATACCCACAGTGGTTCAGTTGTACAGGAAGTGAATCTGAAGATATTAGTTTTAAGGTTTCAGCTTGGATTGGCTGTCAGGTTCATTGGTGGTGTCAAAAAAAAAAAAAAAAGAGAAATAAAAGAAGCATGGTAATTTACTGCATAACAGACTCCAGAGAAAAGAAAATCATATAAATGTATTATGATGCATAAAGTTCGGCAAAGCGAACTTGTACTGCTAATAATGTGCTGGTCACCTGCGATGCACATCATTGCTGTAATATATTCACATGGTGACACAGGCCTACATTTCACTCACCTTAGGCCTCCTTTAACAGTTATCTGTCTCATTTAAAGACACTAAGGCTATGTTCAGACAGCAGCTCTCAATGTACAATTTGGATTTTTTTGGTGAAATCCAATTTTTTCATGTGCTTGTTTATATTATACATTATGGGCTGGATCTACTAAGATCCCAATTTGCGTGTACTAATTTGCATGACAAATGTGCGTGTGGGGTTGAACAGTGGTTTGCAGGTGATTTACTAAGAGTGATTACGTAAATGACAAAAGGTGCAAAGTCTTGGAGACCGCCCTATTTAAATGAGGATTTTGCGTGTGCTACTGGTTGTTGTCATGGAAACAATATGCCGGAAAAAATGCTCTGGGATCCGCCAGCACTAAGGCAACAGTGACTGGAATGATCCAGACACAAGGAAATGTAACGCTGGAGGAGTTTCGTCATAGAAGGTATTGCATGACTCCTCCTTGTGACTGGCCCCAAATCATCCCTTAGTTCAACTTGTTCTAAAATGGCAGTGCTGGGCAGCAGCGCCAGATTCATTTTACTGTGTGTGTGTGTGTGTGTGTGTGGGGGGGGGGGCTGTTGGATTGAATGACTGTCAGGTGCACATAATTTTGTCACAATCATCAGATCAAGTGGAAAAGTAGCCTTTTCCACAAAAGTAGTTCTGTTAAGTATGTGTGTGTGTGTGGGTGTGTGTGTGTGTGTGTGTGTGGGGGGGGGGTGTGGGGGGAGAGAGAGATATGTCTTTATTTTTTTCTTCTGTCACTCCAAAAATGTTCACGAGGGTGAAAAATGCATTCTCTGTGTCTTGTTTCATCATTGTGATGTCTCCTTCTTGGACAATAACCACTTCCATGTGTGTAATTACACATCCAAACCGTTGGCCCCTCCCTTTGAGACATGTTAAATATAGACACAGTTTCTATCAGCAAAATTGCTTTCGGGTTTGATAAATCACTTTGCGTGTGCTAAATCAATATATTTACATTTTCTCCTCCCACCACACACACAATTGCGTGTAAATGCCCCACACTGCATATTCATCATGTCAAACGTACTAACTGGATGCACACGTGCTATTTTGCACCTTTAAAAGATGCAACCCTTAGTGCGCACTGGTAGTAAATCAGTTTGTACATTTTTCTGCGTGCGCAATGAGTTTGCACATGTCGTTATTCATACAAACCTTTAGTAGATCCGGACCTAAATGCAACTTCCATCAGTTTTGAATATGAACTGAATGCGACCTTGAAGTGACAAAGAACACAAAAGAGGTCCTGGCGTAATACGTGACCACGCAGGCATGCGCTGTGTTTACGGAAGTAAATATAGTTTTCCCACCGCTCCCCCTTCTGGGACGCAGAATTGTGACGTTTGTCACATTTCAATGATGTAAAGGATAAATGCGACCTGGCCGTTCAGACTGTAGTCACATTGCAAAATATTGGATACGTATCGGATTTAGGACCACATATAAAAGCGGCCTGGGTCAGATTTGAAAAAGTTGGATTTGTGGTGTTCAAACTGTCTTTAACAGATTGGATACAGGTCACATATGGGCAAAAAATCACACATTTGCCTGCAGTCTGAACGTAGCCTAAGTACCTTCCACATACCAAGACCCCAGGAGCATCTAGCATAATTTGACGCTGCAATTATTTAACAATTTGTGAAAAAAATATCACGTCTTGAAATGTACTTCTCCCATTGGTACATGAATCAGAAGCTTGGCACATCATTTATAGGTTGCAGTTCATTCATTTTAATATTGTACAGGTTCCAGGAAAACAAAGCATATTTTCAGATAATCAGTGTCAATGAGAGATTTCTGTCAGAACAGAGATCAATATTATTAGGATTCAATGAGAACAATTCAAAGGGGTTATATGTAATATTTATACTTTCAAATATTAAAAAAATACCTAAAATGATCATTAGTGTTGAGAATAAAGAGCTCTGAAGTTATGCCTCAGACACAAATGTCTTAGATTGTAGAGATATGATCTGAATGTATTTACGCCTGATTCAACCACTAGATGGAGTAGTGGGTCACTGCTGGTCTCCCAAGGTGAAGAAAACAAGGCCTTTGACCTTTGACTAAAGCGCCAGAAAATGAGATGGGCTGAGAACCGTAAAGAAACAACTTTAAGAGTCAAAGAGTGTGGAAAAAAGAACATGACAACTGTTGTTTTCTCCACTGGACACAGCTCTAAATGAAAAGAATGGAGTTTGATGCTGAAATCGCAGCGTTTTCTTCTACATGGGTGAGTTTCATTAAGACACTTAGTGAAGTATAACATTATTATGGGATATTATCCTTGCTAAGTTGTTGCTGTTTGACAGTTCTGACCTTGTCTGAATGATTCTAAACAGATTTTTAGTGGAGCTATTGGAGGTGATTTGTGGTTTTATTATGACTGCATTCTGTCTAAAAAAGAGCCAAGCTAACAGAGCTATAATGTAAACTATCAGCACAGCACAGAAATATTTGACAGGGTGTATTTTTTAACCATCTGTCATAATAACTAGGAGACTGATCGCATAAAATGTATGTTGTTGTATGTCACGCCACTTCTTATGGCATTTGGTGTGCTTTGCGTACGCATTTTTGACCTTTCGTGTGTTATTCAATGCCATTTGATCATGTGTCAATTTACGCCAAGGTCTACGGTTCACATAGCCCTAACTCTCAGTGTGTGGTATTTGATGCGGCGTGAACATACATGCATGCGTACATATAACACACCAATTACAAGTGGTGTGTATATTTACACAATTTTATGATATCACGTCGATAACTAGCTATGACTTTTTGTTTGGGGAAGAAAACTTGCTGATACCATAACACAGATGTGTGTAAACAATGACCTTTATACTTGAGTGATCAACAAGCGATACGATCTGTGGATACATAGCACTGATTCGTTGGTGATTTTGTTAGTCCTCATTGTGTTCATTTATGTCATTTCCCCCTGTGTTATACCAACGCTACATATAACTCCAACAAAACTCTATACTCTGAACACATTTTGGCTCACGCGCTTCACTTTTTAAGTGAATATTTGCAGATTTGGGATGTAAAATCCCTACACTATTTGTAAATCTTCATTTAAACCTGCATAACGTTTACTCAGTAGAGTGCAGGGGGATCTAATTGCAGTAAGTAAATACAATACTCGTGATCACATTTTAATCAGCGTATAATCACCTGAAAATATTTTAACCTAGACTGAGCCCTGAAGCAGTGGTGGAATGTTTCTACTCACCCAGAACCTACAAACAAAACACTAGCTGTAGCCTTATGCTTTTTTTTTTTTTTTTTACATTTTAAGGAGATTCTATAGGACTATGAGGTCAGGACAATCTGTAACTTCATCACTAGATGCCACTGAATCCTATATAAAAAGCACCTTTTAATAATAAACCGCTTTTATATTATCTGTTGGACCTGATCGTCTGTGCATTCTAAATGGCTTGCAATACATGAGCAGATAAACATCATATTCATTACATCTGACATGTACAAAAAAAAAAAAATAATAATAATAATAATAAATAGAAACTAGCATGGCTGAATATTACGATCCCTCTGACTGCATTTAATAACAGGGGTATAGGAGATTACAGTCATCAGGGCTAGAGTAACAGAAAAATTGCATCATTTGATTAATAATCAAAAAAATTTTTTTCATCGCACTGTATTACATTCACTACAGCCAAGGCATGAGATGCAAATGTAATTTACAGTTTCTTGCTGTTCTTGTACAGTTATAGATCTCCTGTTATAACTCTGTGAGGACGGAAAAGCTACCATATTATCCCAGTGTGAGTGCATGTCAACCAGCTGGTGTTTTCTCTGTGTACAGCACATGACTCTACACATGACTTTAAAACTGTATAGAAAGGGTTTGGTTGCCAAATCTTCCAGCAATACACAATCTTAATGATTCAATTAGAAATAAATATTACTTGTCCGTTTTAGTCACAGGAGACAATGTTAAATTTCAGCGGATGTATTGATGTAAATGGGATATTTTTACATTTTCTATATGTGACTGAATTGGAAAGTCTTTTAGGCTGCGTCAGTGTTTCTTAAACTGTGGGGTGTGAAGGCTTGCCGGGGGGGCATGGGATCTCTCCTGGGTGTTTTTTTTTTTTCCTCCAGGTTAGAACATGTAGCAAGTGAAACTAATATTTTAGTGTTGGAGCCCCTCTGGACTCATTTGAGGGACGTACAACAAACGAATCTACTGCCTCTGTGATCTGTGACTAGACTAGACGAAGAGTTTAGGTTTGGAGAATGAACAAGGATAGGACTGGAAAAAAAAAAAAAAAAAAAAAAAAAAAAAAATCCAAAAGAACGTCCAAACGGATCATATCTGATAACCATGAAAAGATGACAAACTGAATTTTACACCAATTATTTACATGTATTGATAGAATTAATGGCTCTAAAATTATGAAACATTTTGATAAGTAGATGCTTTTGGTCACTGGTGTATATTTGGGGCTTTATGGGTTAAAAAGCACTTTAAGAACACACCAGGGCACATGTCCACAATGCGCTTTAGTCGAGCTACAAAACATTCCATTTTCACAACAGGTGACCTATGTAACATCCATATAATGCAAGAGCAGCCCGGTTCTCTCAGTACCACAATGTCTTTTAAATTAAACCCTTGTGAATTCACCTTTCTATCAGTCCTGATCCCTATGAAAACGTAAGAACAAGTAGATTTGAGGTATTTACTTGGACTTTTGGAACACACTTGATGTTTGCACAGAAAAACACTATTGACTTACCTCAACACAGAAAAGGCTCCTAATTAGAAACCAAAAAAAGAATGGACCTGTGTTAAATTTGTGAAAAACACTTCTCAAATATGTCCATTTTTTTGTGGCTAATAAATGAATCATGTGTGTCACTATAGGCCAGGTTCATGAATAACCTATGGGGTTGTTTTTACTCCATTTGCTATGGAGACTAAGTCAGCATTGCAAGATGTACGATAATTATCGTAGTTGTGTGGTAATTTCACCCTCTGTACGAAGAATGATCAATCATTCCAAAAATCCCATAATGTCAGATAATTTGACCCCTTCAGTACATGGCTATTAGCAAACACAAACAGGATACATCCAGCGCTTGAGCCTGATGTTGCACATTGTCTCACATGCCTCTTTACAGCCAATCAATGCAGGACGTAGCATGAGTGACGCAGGACGTAGCACGGCAACATGAAACGTAAACAAAAGTTTCCTAAGGTTTCAGCAGCTCAGATGAAATGTTATTCGAAGGGACACATGATTGTGATTTTAAGGTTTCAGCAGCTCAAGTAAAGTGTTGTTTGAAGAGACACCCGATTTACATTTTTGATTTAGAACGTGTGTTTTGAACACAATAATACTGCAAAACAGTTTCTTCAGCAAGTTCTTCAGTTATCAAGCATTTTAGTCGTTTTAGTGGGTTGATTTATGTTTATTCCTAATGTATGAACAGATTAAGTCTCAAAATATTTATGATACAGGACACTGATACATGATAATTAAGAAGATGGTTAATATGATTGATATTCTGGGCTGGTCAGTGCAGGGGCACATACTGTACGCCACACAGGTGGGGGCGCTGTTCTGCCAGTGGCAGCTTTACCCAACACTGCTGTTAGTTTATTTAAAGGCAAAACTGCACTAGAAGCTCTACTATACACAGCCTGTAGTAATGTTTTACTGAAGCAGATGGTCCTGAGCAACATTATATCAGGTATGTATGATAATTTTCCTCAAAATACACCAATTTTAAGCTTCTGGTACGATAACTTGTCATTTCCCATCTGGCAACACTGCTGTAAGTATTGAGAAATTCCATATGACTTACCATACAGGGAGATGGAATTTTTGAGTGCGTGTCAAAGAATTTCTTACAGGGAGTTATGTATTTGGTAAAGCAGATTAGCATTTCTATTTAGTCAGAGGTGGGTAGATGTAGCCAACAATTAAACTCAAGTAAAAGTACTATTACTTTAGAAAAAAATTACTCAAGTACAAGTAAAAAGTAGTAAAGTACTTAATGAAAAAAATACTCAAGTACTGAGTACTTCCTGAGTATCATCATATTTATTGTTTTTTTTTTTAAATTCAACAATTAATAAATGAAATGTTAAAATAAAATATATATGGGAACATTACAGTTAGTTACACATATACCTGGTAATAATCATTGTTGGTTGGATCACATTAATATTTAGTCTGTTCTTCTGGAGGCAGATACTGTGCTTGGTTTTCTGTTTATTTTTACCAGTTAGCCTAGATGTCTTTGAACACATCTTCTCCTTCTGTCAAATATCTTTAACTCTAATCACAGAAACTGTATTACAAACAGCACTAGGCTATCCAGAGCCAAACTAAGTTTAGTACAACTCAAATTCAAAGTTGCGTTCTTGTGTCTGAAATGTGGACTTGTTTGTGCAGACACAGATGACAGTTCATGACACAGCTGTTCTTTTTCATAGACGTAAGGCAAACAGAGTTTGAATGTGCAGCCAGGGCTGTTCTGCGTCTTCTGTCTCATCAAAATCCGAATCACCAGCTGTTGTTCCATCCATCACTGACGTCCACTCCTGTGTTTGTGCTCCGGTGTGCTCACTCTGCTCCTGCGTGAAACCGGCACCAAAGTGTCATGTGACTGCCTGGATACATCTGATTGGTGGTATGGAGTCAAACGTAGTTAGTGACTACGTCTAACGTAGGTGAAACATGGTCATGTGAGTTTTTGGCAGAAGTCTTTCAAACAAAACAAAACAGATGGTTTATGCATTAACAAATGGCCAAAAAGAAAAGTAATGAGCAGAATGTACGCCATTGTAACGGAGCAGAAGTAGTGTTTCTTCTTCATAACTATACTCGAGTAAAAATAAAAAGTATGTCATATTAAAAGTCCTTTTAATAGTATAATTTATGTAAAAACTTACTTAAGTAAATGTAACGGAGTAAATGTAACGCATTACTACCCACCTCTGTATTTAGTAGGAGTCAGGTCAGTTTTACAGCCTCCTGCAGCTCCAGTCTACGACCATGACCTGTCCGTCTTTGTGAAGCTTCTGCAGCTTATTGATGTAAAGGGTGTACTTTCCTTGTCTATTGCAAGTACGACAACTGCGCCTTCACACGCTGACATTCAGGTTATTGAAGACAACACAATATAGACAAGCTTCCAAACTGTCCTCTAAACTTCAGCCATTATATTCATGACTCATGCCAGAAGTCTCTGCTGCGCTGACACACACATGCTCACAAAATGTTTCACAACAGCAGTTGGTCGAGCCGTGATTGGCAGATCATCCAGAGGCGACATAAAGCCTTTCTTCCACCCTCGAACTGAGCTGTCAGTCAAATTGGAACAAGGCAGAAACTGCAATATGGGCGCTGAAAATAGCCTGTCTTCACCTCGGGCCCTTTAGGGGACACAGTAGGGACATAATGTCTCAGGCAGTAACAGAACAAAGAGGCTACCATTTACCTGCACAATCTGCAGTACTGTGTAGTGATAAAGTGGCAGAACAGCTGTCATTCCATGAACGCAGGGCGCGACTCTTACTGAGACATGTATGTTCAAGTGCGGTGGATTTGTTCAGGCATTCAGTGTCCACTGACCAGCCATGAAATAAGCTGCACATGCAATATCTGACTGCACCACCTTTGGTTTTGATTACAGGAGACGTTCACTGTCACATATGTTTTGCCACGTAATGCTTAGTGTCACAATTAGAGCTGCATCTATTGAGTATTTTAGTATTCCAGTACTGAAAGTTCCTTCGATTAATCACGTAACTGGATAAAACATATTTTTGCTTGGTTAAAGAGCAATTATAAATATACTTGAGGAAATATTTCACTTAATAATGAAGGACCAATTGGTTTCCTTTTTTTTTATTTTTTTGATCATTAACAGTTTTATTTCTTACATTCATATTGTGCGTACGCAACAACATGTATTTTCTACACTAGAAACATTTCCAGAGAGGCAACTGGAAACACAAATAAAAATAAATACAATTTAATTACTTTCAACTTAATATTTCTTGTAAGTATCAAAAATGTATGGCATTAATAAATTAAATAACAATAATAATAATAATAATAACAATAATAATAAGGCATAAACATTGCCTTTTTGTTGTGCAACTTCACTTTGGCAGCTTTAAGTTTCAGAATTTACAATTTAGACAGAGCAGGAATGAGTTGTGGCAAATAAGAGGGAAGAACATTTGAACAGGAACTTGGAACGAGTCCATGCATGAACAGTTTCACACATTTCTGCTATATTCAGCAGAATCAAGGCAATGACCCCACCCCCACCTTACCTGTCTCTGTCATAACCTATAACCCCCCCCACACACACACACACACACACACACACATCCAGTTAATTGATGATTCGCTTCATTTTTACCAAAGGTGGTGGGATTTTGCTAAAATTAGGCCGTGACAAGGTAAGAGAAAACTTTCCTCAAACCGTGCACCATTTTGTCGGTCCTTTAGGAACATTCACCGTGTAAATCCCAGTACACGGCTCGCTGCCTAAATCTATTCTTGTCACAATCGTAATAAAGAGCCACACATTCGACGGAAGTCATAATTAACAGAAACCTAGCCCTCCGCAGGGCTGACATTAAGGTACATTTATGTTAATCTCATTGATTTGAGCTACGTTCATTTTATTTGACCTCGGGCTCTCCGCTCCATTCTGTTTGTCTTCAGAGGAGATGCTTCAACATCACAGATGTGCTGTTGTGGTTTGGAAAGGCCGTGTTACAACAGATACATGACCCAGTGTTCACCTTACTGTTCAGTCTGAAACGCTTCCGCACTTTAGACATTTTCTTGTCTTTTTTCTTGTTTTTTTGTCTTTCATCATCATTGTTGTATTCACTCGCCTCTTCCATCTTCCCACTGCTTCAACCGAACACTTCCGCGTCCTCCGTCAACTTCCTTTGCGTGAGTGACGTAAGCGCGTTGTGTCACATTAAGTAGCCCGTGTGAAATGCCGTGCTTTTAGCTCCACAATTAAATAAGCAATTCCTTGTGGCGGAGAAAATCCCTCCATCATTTTTTGTAATCAAGGTACTCGAATTACTAGAGGAATCATTTCACCCCTGGTCACAATAAGGTTCATAATATTTTTTCCATCCATAGTTGCATTAATTTTTGATTAGTGATGATGGAGAATCGATGCAGCAGTCAATTCTCCATCTTTGGAGGATCTAACGAGACTTCATTACTTTTATGAAAGTTTTTGTTGTAGAAAATCAAGGTCAGTGAAGTTACCATTAAAAAAAAAAAAAAAAGATCCACGAAAAATATACAAAAATACAAGAACAACACATGTGATGTGAAAGGAAAATATATTGTAGAACATTAGACCATCATCAGTGCTGCTCCAGACCCCTGTCCACATCCACATGATCCCTTTGAACATCATTCCTAACATTAGTACCATTACTTCATGGTACCGA
>JAPQRP010000009.1:23656848-23668098 GCA_037367295.1 Apogon hyalosoma | reverse complement strand
CTTCTGCAAAACATGTGTGTGTGTGTGTGTGCGTGCGTGTGTGTGTGTGTGTGTGTGTGTGTGTGGGGGGGGGCAGTAGTTATATACGTGGGTGTGCGGTCATAAGTAACGTTACTAATACTGGGGTGAAATGAAAGTGAAACCTAACATACTTTCAACATCTGACACGGCATCTATCCCTCTATTAAACAGCAGATCTTACACAAAATTTTCACAACTTCTAACCTGTATCCACTGGACCCCCTCAACATGAATTTGTCACGTTTATCCCCCCTTTATGGTGCCCCAGCTTGCATATAATGTTATTTTGACCGACATCAGTCTTGTCAAAACCGAACCATTTCCAGGCTTGTGATATGGACCCACGTCTCGCTATGAAATCATCTGCTGAAACAGAGACTCCTACATATTTCCTCCATGTGAGACGAATTTGTGTTTTGGGTGCCGCCGAGTCATGAGACTAAATCCTGTTTGCTGATTGGCTTCTGAGGCGTGCATTCGGCCAGTGAGACCTTTCATGCACCTCTCCTTTACTGTCTATACACCATCCATTTGTTTTCTTTTCGAGACAGTATGAATACTTGATAATGTAAAATTACACTTTGTCAACTCAACATATTTGATATTATCGCCACCTCTATTGATTATACTAATCAAATAAAGGCACAATTTTGTTAAATTATGTGGGTTTATTAATATGCATAATCAGGTTTTTCAGGAGCAAAAAGTAACAGACAAGAACAAAAGTGAAATAAGTAATGAACAAAAACAAATAAACTATATTCGGCCAAACCCCAAAAGATATGTTGCTGTATAGTCCTGGTGTCACATGATCGTAAATTGGCCAACCAAGAGGGGGTGTCTGCGTTGCCGTGCTGCGTAACTACAGTCTGGAAGAGGTGTACGTCAAGGATGTGTGGGCCAACGTGGGGCTGTCCAAAGTGATGGTGCAGGTAGTGACGCATGATGTCCGCACGACCATAAATCCAGCTTAACACTGCCCCCTCTGCAGGGGTGTCAAACATACGGCCCACAGGCCAAAACCGACCTGCCACATGGTCCAATCTGACCCTTCGGTACAAAAAAATTACACTGTGGATATTAACAGTCAATGATGTCAAACTTGGTTTAGTTTAATGTTACATTATGAAATTATTTACATTTAGAAACTATCCTTCCACAATAAAATGTGAAGAGCATGAATTAATATGAACAGCCTGAAATGTCTGCAGAAAACAGGATAACAATATGGAACAATATAATGCCTGTTACTAAATGTTTTTTTTTTATTTGTGATCTATAAATTGTGTTTATAATAAGCTGAGACATAATATTGTTGAAATTGCACTTATTTTTCTTAAAGAAATTTCAAGCACATGAACATGGTTGTTCAGGTTATTCACATTTTCATAATATAATTGAACTTTTTTCACACTAAAACAAAAAAAAAACAAAAATCAGATTATTATTTAGAGGTTATGATGCCTTGGATTACTTTACTGGTCCAGCCCACTTGAGATCACACTGGGCAGTATCTGGCCCCTGAACTACAATGAGTGCGACACCCCTGCCCCATAGCTGTGTACTGTAGGCACTGAGCATGATGGGTAATCACTTCATCCATCTCTCTCTTCTCACCTGTATATGCCCTCACTTTGGAACAGGGTCAATCTGGACTCAGCGAACCACATGACCTTTTCCTACTGAAACATGATTCGATCCGTATGTTTTCTATCAAACTGATGGTTGTTTAAGAAATACGAAGCTATTCACTGGATCGGTTAGGGTGAGAAATTATCGCAGCTGACACATATTTAACACAGTAGTATTTATCCAATGGGTGACATAACTATTTTATTAATTAAATCCATGTGGAAAAAGTGTTGTGTGTAAGGCTTGGCAAAGAAATACACTTCTATTTCTAATTAGCACATTCTCACTAACCACTATCCAAGCCTTAGTGGATGTCAGATAAAGTGCAGACATCTGTTCTATAATCAAAGATTTTGAGTTCACAGCTTTTCTTTCATACATTATTGTGTGAATGCCAGTGCCCCTACCTTCACCTCATTTATCATCTAAATGTTTGCAAAGCTCTTTTCATCTCGTCTGCCAATCCTCACATGCAGTACTGTAAGAACACATTCATGATGTGAATAACAGCACTGTTATTTGCAGCACCTGCATGGAAAAGGTTATGCTTTTCACCAGTGATTTAAAGTTACTTTCTTCCAGTTTATTAAAGTTAAAATACTGGTGCTGTCGGGCGGAGGCCTCTTATGTCCAAATCGGTTATTTTTCAGGAAACTGGAAATACTGTGTATATTCTGAATAAACAAATGGAGTAAAGCAGTGGTGTAGTGGTCCCTGAAGAAGTGTGTATACTCTCAAATTTTGCCTTATTTTTTAGTTCATAAAAAGGCCCCGTTTTAGAAACAATGACATGTAAGACTACGCTATTTAGTTTACCCAAAAATCCATCAGTAGTATTTGTTAACTATTATAAAATTATTGTGACTTGTTCAGGAGCAGTTTGTAGGTATTACTGGTCACACAAGCAGCTGCATGAATGTAAATGTATTCAACATGAGACAAACATAGGATAACATTAGCCTTTCCTAACATTAGCCTTTCCTAACATTAGCCTTTCATAACGTTAGCCTTTCATAATGTTAGCCTTTCATAATGTTAACCTTTCGTAACGTTAGCCTTTCCTAACATTAGCCTTTCATTACTTTAACCTTTCGTAACGTTAGCCTTTCCTAACGTTAGCCTTTCATAACGTTAGCCTTTCCTAACATTAGCCTACTCACACAGTTTAACTCTTGGTGACATCTCTCCTCTAAATGTGCAGTCATATGGGCAGTAGTTTAAAACAGTGACTCATTTGGAAACCACCTTAAAACTTACCTTAGAATTATGTATTCCATGAAAGTAGGTTCTCTCGATATGTGTCACTCACTTGAAAGATGCTTATTCTGCCTTTCTCGTTCACATTTCCAATAATCACGCATTTTTCAATGAGATGTGCAGTGACCTGTCAATCAGCTGGGGTGGCACTGGCACCTGAGGTGTCCAATCAGGTTCCAGAGGTGGTCAGCACTAGTTAGCAATATTTTCCTGGGCATGACCCGCCCTACTCTGCCTCTGATTGGCTCATCAGTCCTCATGCCTAAAGTTAACCAATCTAATCAGTGAAGGCAGTGAGTACTGACCAATTAAAGGCAGAGGAGGGCGGGTCATGGCTTCACCATCCTGGGGAAAAAATGGTCAATTTGGCTCAGATATGACTGAATGGTGCACATCAGGGGGGTTTGAAGTGGGTATATGCAACGATGACTGAAAGATAAGTAACCATATACCAGCGTCTAAACTGGACTACACTACTGGAGTTAAGAGATGAAGTGTTTTCAACACTTTTCATTGGTTAAATATTTCTAAAACAGTCAGTCCAATCTGAAGACTGACCAACAGGAAAATTTTATTATGAAAAAAAAAAAAAAAGACAAAAAATGGATTAACAAGGTTTCGCCCGACAGCGATTATATGTTAAATTTCAGTTGAAGTTCTTAAATGCACCATTTAGACCAGGGGTGTCAAACTCATTTTATTTCAGGGGCCACATTCAGCCCTCTTTGACCTCAAGTGGGCCAATCCATGAAAATAATAGCACAATAACCGATAAATAATGACAACTCCAAGTTTTTCCTCTTTGTTTTAGTGCAATAAGAAACATTAAATTATCAAAATGTTTCCATTTATAAACTATGCTTTCAAAAAATGTGATTTATCAGAAAAAAACTGACATTTCTTTAGAAAAATTAGTGGAATCTGAACAATATTATGCCTCACCTTATCATTTGTACATGTGCATTGCTCACAGTGTTACACAAACATTTGATAACAAGCATAACACTGTTGAAATTATAGAAGTTTGGAATTTGGAACTAAAATAAGAACCATTCTACAATATTATGAGTCTATGAGATATGAATACTATGAGCTTATTATTAACACAACTAACAAATCAGATCTACAAATGCACAAAACATTTAGTAACAGGCAGAATAGTGTTAAAATTGTATTTAATCATCAGATTGTTCACATTTTATTGTTAAAGGGTTAGTACCCTGGCCCCCCCGAGGGGACGCAAGGGGTATTGTTTTTGCTTCGGTTTGTTTGTTTGTTTGTTTCTTTGATTGTTAACACTTCAGCAGCAAAACTATTAGTTGAATTCCATCCAAATTGGGTTTATAGATTACCAGTGATCCAGAATAGATGTGATTACATTTTGGGAAAAGTAGGTCAAAGTTCAAATTTTTTTATGAATTTTTAAAATCTTTTTTCTTCTCCCATTTCCTTGTAATGGGCAACGTTTCAAATGTCTATAAAAAACATCAATTTTGTTTCAATTTACTTCACATTTGGCACATATATAGAGGTAACTGATACGCTGACATCAGCACATGCATAGACATGATGACGTCAGCTGGATCGATGCCAAAATAAGCTACAATTGTGCGAGGGGCGGGGTTTGTTGTGTCTGGAACCACTTGTTCATATTATTTTAATAATATTGTCGGCTCTTAATTCTTGTGATGTTCTTCCATATTTTGGTATGGATTTAGGGTTGTGCAGTAGTCTTATTTACTTATCTATTGGTGCTGCACACTCCTCTTCTTTTACTTGAGCTCACATTGGGCTGAATGTGGCCCCAGAACTAAAACGACTTCAACACCCTTGAATGTTAATAACTTCTGTGTAATTTTTGCACTTCATAAAATCATGCCACAGGCTGGATTTGACCCACAGGCCACATGTTTGACACCTGTGATTTAGACTTTGTAACAAACAGTGGTTGAGTGAGCTACAGACTGAATGAGGAGGAAGTATGTGTAAACAAGAACCCCACAGTGGAACAGATGAAGATGATGTTTTTTGAGGTTTTGTTCTCAAGCACAAATGAACACAGCTACACCTTCGCAAAATGTTGCAGCCGCATTCTGAGCGAATATAGCCGCAGCACAGTGTCCTCCTGTTGTGTGTTTGCTTCATCCCAGAGCGTTGTCTTGCAGACAGACACTGCTGCTACAAACCGAAGAGACAAGAGACAGCCGTGTACCGGGGGGGGCTACGTCTTTACAGTGTTCCACCCACTCTGCACCATGCTGTTATAGGCTGGAGGAACACTGTCACTGCCCACATGTCCACAGCCAGAAAGATCTGGAACAATAAAATAACATGAGTGTTTCTATATTTTTAGCACAAACCAGCAAACAAACCAAATCCTCCCAATCTCCACAGGTCATATGCTAAAGTCACTGCAACGTTATTAAATTGTCCACTATTCTGGCCATTGTTTGACACCATGCTCTGTAAAAATCTCACTGGTAATTGTTCCATAAAACCATACGTGTCAAAACAGGGAGCGATTCCATCTTACCTGATTTGTAAAACCTTAATCTGAACTGACTTAGATGTGAACAAATTGCAACTTGACTTGATTGGTCGAGACATACAACCGCGAGGCAGCAACTCAACGTAATTACATAGTAGCTCAGACAAGGAACTTATATGTCCAACAACTGAAAGTCAATATGTGGTTTCTTGGCAGCGGAATTGCCCAGAGCTAGTTTTCTGCCATTTTGTACAGAAAGCTCTTGTCAAAAAAAGGACCACAATTTCATGTTTTCCCTGTAATCTCACTGACTATACTCTTTGCTGTGGTAAAACAACATATATTGATAAGAAGTGAAACCTAATTTTCGTTCAGTGAGAAGCAGCAGAGCTACAGATTCGGTGGTTTGGACTGAAAGCTGTTGTCAAAAAAAAGACTTCACCTGCCTCTTTACGCTTCAGCGAAGGTGTGTTCGGGTACGCTTGGGAGTGAAAGAAGTGAAATATTCATTTTATAGGAGGCTTCTAAGTGATGTACTCAAATGTTACAGATAAATGCAAGAGATGCCAGATGTCACCTGCTAACATGACACACATGCTCTGGTCTGGTCCGCAGTTGAAAAATTATAAGACAGATAGATTTTATCACCTGTCTCAAGCTTTGGAAACTGCACGAAAACCACTTGCTGGATTAGCCATTTTTGGAATCCCTTCTAACTGTAAATTATGCAAAAAAGATGAAATGGACACTATTGCATTCTCCACATTATTAGCTAGTAGACAAATACTCTTTAGATGGAAATCAACAACCGCCCCCAAAAAAATCCTCATGGTTTAGGATCTCATGCTTTTTTTTTTCTTAATTTAGAGAGGTTTAAATACAATGAGAGGTCAGCCATCAAAATTTCAATTAGTATGGGGCTCCATGGTTAAATACTTCAAAAAAGAAACTTAAGACACTCTAAACTCTAAAAAATGCTTTCAGTGCAGTTTTCCCCATACACACCTTTTCTTTTTTTTCTCTCTATTTGGCGTGCTATACATACACTTGTGCATTCTCCAATAATATTATTAGCACCACATGTCCATGTCTTGTGTGTGGGATGTAATTGTGAATAAGCAGATTTGTCTATTATTAGGCTGTTGTTTTTTTGTTTTGTTTGTTCGTTTTTTTTTTTTTGCCTTGCTTCTATTATTTTCTTTTCTGTTTGTCCTTATTTTTTATTTTCTTCTTTTTTTTTATTTTACTTTTTTTTTGTTCTATGAGTACTTTGCTATTATTTATCGCTATCATTAAGTATGTTAAGTAGGATCAGGAGTTGGAGGGTGAGAGGGTGGGAAGAATGGGACATGCTTTAATGCCTCTGAAACAGAATATTCAAATGTTCAATGTAACTTAAATCTGCACCAAAAAATGCTGAATAAATATGTTTTTAAAAAAGAAATAAATACGGGCTTAGATTACTTTTAAACCTTCTTATGCAGTGAAATTGTTTTTTTTTTGTTTCTGTAATAGGCCTAATAGCTGTTTTTTCCACAGATATACACTGTTGCCAATAAACTTGGAAAAAAAAGGCTTCTAAGTGTAAATTTCACAAAAAAAAAAAAAAAAACAACTCACAACATGTTCCTCAACACACAACAGAAACTATTGTCCAATTTATATTTGTTCGAAGAGCAGCATTAATATGAGTTTACTGTAATATGTTTGTACAAGCTACACTAATTTGAGTTGAACTTTATTTATTTATTTATTTTTTTTTGTTTGTGTTCATGGGCAAATCCTCCAGCTTTACTGGCAGAAACTTTGCTCTGTTTTGCCAGAAATGCTCTCAAGGGGGTCGAGGCAATTAAACTCTATATGCAGTTAAGCTTTGACTTGCTCGCTCATTATATTTTTGGGTTTGCACTTCGAACAGATTATGCACATCTGTGTTGACTTGCATGCCCGGTCTTAGAAAGCTTTCCACAGTGATTTATGTTGAATCCGTTTCAGATCCCTGATTCATTTGTGTTTTGAAAGTTTTTTGGTTTTTTTTTGTTTTGTTTTGTTTTTTTTTTTTCTTCTCTCCAAACGACCAGTTACGTGCATCATGGTTTTTAATACATTGACATGATTTTCCTCTGCCGCACATTGTACATTAGCATTACCAACCAGTATGAGTGGACCAATTACCTGATCGGTGGCAGATGGCAGACAGATGGATCCATTCCCCGGGAATTGGTTGACAGTGTCACTGCTTCGTGGAGGTTTCTGTTTGTACTTTGTGATAACAAGAGAATGTCTGTTGTATTTGACTCCAGAATTTAAGTGATTTAATCTACAACCTATTTGGTAAAACTTTCATATTAAGTGATGAATAGATGGAATGGTTTCCCCTGGGTCATTTTTCAGTATCCATATGCTGACAGTTTAATATTTGAGCACAAATGTACGTGCTCTAAGTTTGCGCCAAGAGCAAGTACTGTTTGCTGACATTGTTTGCCTCACTGAAGTAGCCCTAATGACTTCATATCTTGCTTATTTGTGATATATTGCAGGGATCCAAAGACAGTCAAATAAAATGCTGAAAGGCCTTTGACTTTGTGCCTTGTGAACCCTCACTGTCTCATAGTCACTCCTAAGATAAGGCAGTGCAACAGGATAAATTCACAGATCAGTCATAATGTTACAACCACTGACAGGTGAAGCAGTAATAACATTGATTATCACCGAACACTGGCACCTTTCAGTGTGTGCTGTATATAGGCGGCATGTGAACATTTTGTCCCCGTAGTTGATGTATTGGAAGCTATAAAATGGGAAAACTAATGAGCTGAGTGACTTTGACAAGGTCCAAATTGATTGGACCACATAATTGGGTCAGAGCATCTCCAGACTGCAGGTTGTGTTGGCTGTTCACGTTCTGAATGGCTTGGAAAGTACAAAATGTGGTCGAAGGTAGGAACTCAGTTAAGACATTGTGTCGGTCCCTGTTTACAGCTGAAAACAGCACTAACCCATCATCATGTGATTTATATATGCTTTTAGAACGGACTTTTAATGTGTTTTATGTATGTTCTTAGTGTTTATTTTGTGTAACTTTTGCTGCTGCCGTTTTGGCCAGGACACTCTTAAAAAAGATTTTTAATCTGAACGATCTGTTTTCTCCGGTTTAACCCTTAAGAGTCCACGGTCACGGCCCCGAGACTGACTCACATGATATTTTCAACATGTCATAGCGTCGGAAGTCGGGCACATAGACCACTGGAGAACTGCTGAATCTGCGGACTCTAATCCACAGACTGCATTAGCAGGAGGATGACCCCCACCCGAACCAGATGTGGAAACCAGGAGGACCGGGGAGGGTGAGAAAACACCTATGTAAAGATATGCTTTTATGTCAAATATTTGAGTACAGTTTTAATTTATTTATATATTTTATTTTATGTACCTAATATTCAGAACCAATATTCCTTTTTTAAAGTCTTGGAACATGTTCATTGAGCATCTTTGTGTTATTTATGGAATAAATTATATGCATTTTTCAAATCAGTTTTTATATTTTTTGTGTGTTTTAGCCTTTTATGTTGATATAGTAGGTAAAAGTGAAAATTATAGGCAGATGATATAGATAAAGATGTGCTGGAAAAAAAAAAAAAAAAGGATACCAAACATGGGTATAGTAAACATTTCTTTATATAGTATATAAAGGCAAAATCAAAAGTACTCAAAAACAGCCAAAATAGGCTCAGACCCCTAAAGGTTAAATAAAGATGAAGTAAAAAACAAACAAGTGGTGCCAGGCACAACAAACCCTGCTCCTCACATGTATTTCACCCATTACAAGTAAATGGGAAGATTAAAAAAAAAAAAAAAAATTCAAAACATGTTTGAAGTTTGACCTACCTTTCCCAAAATGTAATGACATCTATTCTGGGTCACTGGCAATCTAGAAACCCAGTTTGGTATGAATTCAACCAATAATTTTGCTGCTAAAGTGTTAACAAACAAACTGAACCAAATACAATACCACTTACCCCAACAATACCCCAAGATAATTTTCACTTGTTCCACTGGCAGATTTTTTTTTTTTGCTTAGTTCAGGCAAAAACAAAAAAAAGCAGATGTGTGGATTGAATTAAGCAAAACATCTGCCAGTGGAACAAGTGAAAATGATCTTGGTAAGATTTCTTGAAATAAGATTTTCCAGATCTTTTGTCTAAAATTAAGTTCTTATATCTCACTGAGAAGTTTCTCTTTATGTCTTATTTTAAGTGTGATGAGATATTTTGACTTGAAATGAGAAAAATACACTTGGTAAGATTTAGATTTTTTCCAGTGCATGGAGTTTGACAAATGACAGTGGATGGAGACACTTAGTTTTATGTTCAATTAATGATAGATTTTACCAAAAAAAGTCCAGTTTTCTTCCATTTTCATAGTTTGTAAAATAATAAACCTCAATTTTAATCTGAGGTTTTATGAACACCATATGACCAGTAAATTAAATATTGGAAAATACATGATTTACATTGAAAAAATGTAAAATACAGAGGCTAATATTATAATAAATGGTGATAAATCACTTTGTAAAGGTTAAATAGAGAGAAACATCCATTTGGGAACTGCCACAAAAGTAGCACTGGGTCTTCATGAGTGAAACACTGTTGGTACTAACCACAGCAGATGATAACACCCAACACAACCTACACTTTTGAAGATGCGATGACCCAGTCATTTGGCCATAATAATGTGGCCCTTGTCAAAGTGTCTCAGACCCTTAAACTGCTAATGTTGCTGCTTCCAACACATCAACATATCCTGAACTGTCAGTATACGAGTACTAACAAACCGTTTCTGTTAAAGGGGCTCTCTACTTTGAAAAATTAGACGAAAGGATGTCAATATATTGGATTGTAGACGTGAACTGAATGTATTCACACTGATGCGCTGTTGGATTTAAGTGACCACTAGAGGCAGTAGTCAGTTACTTTGCCAGTCCTCCATGGTGAGGAAATCAGGTACCAAAGCATCAGATAGTGACAAAATCCAATCCAATTTTATTTGTAAAACACTTTAAAACAACCACAGTTGGACCAAAGTGCTGCACAGAAGAGTAAATAAAAACCAAAATAAAGGAAAATACAAGAACAGATTAAAAGCAATAGAACTGTACACAAAAAAGGGGATGGGGGGTCGCTAAGAAACAACTTTTGGGGTCAAAGACAGTGACAAAATGATCAAACTTGGAAACAGTCGTTTTCACCACGGCATTCTCGACATTAAAAGAATGAAGTCTGATGATGAAATTACAATGTTTGTTCTACACAGGTGAGTTTGAGACGATTATGTGACGTTATTATCTTTGCTAATTTCACCATTTGTTGATCCGTGGTTCATGGTTTGCCTTGTAGTTTTCCTGTGGCTGTTTTTTTTTTATTTGTCTAAAAAAGTTAACGAAGCTATAATGTAAACTATCAGCTGATGCAACTGAAGATTGTACACATGCACACCGACATGGCAGTCAGTCAAACACTAACTGTCAAAATAACCAGCTATGCATTTAGGATGAAGAAGAACACTAGATGAAACTAGTTTCTCAACTTTTTTTTTGTTTTTTTTTTAAATAAGGCCCACTAACGGCATCATGAGCCTCCTGCCCCCCCCATTCCCTGAAAATATGTGGGACTCGGGGGGTACGTTATTCTAAAAGTAACACAACAGACCTGTATGTGGAGGATGTCACCTCATCATTCCCCATCTGGAAGCCCCCCGAAAACACATTTGTAACCAAGGGGGGTTGGGGGGGGGGCAGGTGCCTCTATTACATGGTGGGCATCAATCCGTGAGCCAGGAAGGGGGGTAGTGGG
>JAPQRP010000009.1:23617193-23630153 GCA_037367295.1 Apogon hyalosoma | reverse complement strand
TATTACTAGACAGAATTTTATCAGTTAAATCTAGTTTTTGTCAGATGTATGTAGTTCATTATATGACCCATGTCTAACTGGTTTGGTCTGAATACCAACTGGCATAATAATTAGCCTTGATGTTCGATCTTAGCTGGTGTATGATACTTGTCTGTTGTACAGTAAATGTTAGCTATGACATGATAGCGCGCTAAACGCTGACAGGACTGGGACATGGTGACAGGTGACAGCTGTTGATGTTTGTTAGCCTGTTAGCTCTTCTGCTGTGCAGCTAAGATAGACAGTTTGCTTTATTAATCCCCAAATGGGGAAATTCAAAAGCCATGGACTCATAACACTCATCACCCAGTACAAAAAAACACAACATCACTATGGATTCAGCTCCAGACCCTTGGAACATCAGTACAACAGCCCAATAGCAATTTCAAATAAAGTTATCATTATAAAAACGCACAACAGCAGGAACAAAAGAGTTCCTAAGAATTTCAGTAGAACATCAGAGCATCACCATTTGTTCATGAACTAACTAACATTAGCGGCATGGTGTTAGCGGCTGAAGACCGAGCCTCAGGGCACCGATTAGCTCATAAGCTGTGCGGCTAATGTTAGCAGCGCGGTGCTAGCGGCTGCAGACGGAGCCTCACGTTTTTGTCTGTACATTCCCCCTGACTTCCCAGACGTAGGGGTCACAATGACAACGCCTGTTGTGTGTACAGAGAACACCGGTCTGAGGTTAGCAGCCGCTGGTACCGAGCTGCTAATGTTAGCCGCAGAGCTAAAGAGCAGAAGTGAAAACAAATGTCCAAAACTTCAATATCTGGCTAAAGTTTCCCATTCTGCTCCGCTCCAGTAGTGTATTTCATCACTATTTTTTGCCTTTTCATCACCGGCTTCATTGAAAACAAATGCAGATGGAGGGAGAGAGTTAACGGTGGGTTTTACGACAGTAAATATGTACTACAAAACTGTAGGGTGAGCTCCGCCGAGAGAAATGTTAGAAAAACAGCAAAGAAGAACCAAAATGGTAAAACTTTGCCTTGTTCCCCTTTAATTGTTTTACATCAGAGCCCTGTGAAGTTCTGTCCTCCTTTCAATGAAACATACATGAGTTAAGCCGTGGCGATACAATCTGTGACCACACACACTTCGAACGTTCAACCCGGCTTCTGTGCACCGTTACACTTCTACAAATAATATGTACATAGACAATTAAATCTGACTTAGCTGGTTTTTGCTTGGTTGAGTTCAGTCACTACATGTTTCACTGAGTCAAAATACAAATCAAAGGTTTGACAGAGCAGAGAAACGTTAGTAATAGGCAGTAACAACAGCGTGGCCTTTTAACGTCAGTCATGGAGCCTCATGTCATTATATGGCACCAGCCGCCTTTAGACGAGAAACCTTTGACTGCCCTGTCATCCACCATGACAGAAATCTTCAGGGAAAAAATTGGCCTCTGGGTTTTGGAGCCGACATGTCAAGAAGCTCTATAAGTAATGAAGCCCCATGTTGTTGTTTTCTTTTCTTGTCTTTTCTTTTTTTTTTTTTTTTTAGTTTTCTTGTCTGTCATCATGTCTCAGCCTACCCCACTAACTGGCGTCTTTTCTGAACAGTGTCTCTCCAGGGTCTACATTTTGCATCAAACACACCATGTATCACTATGTTGGGGTTCTCATTGGTCAGAGATTTCCTGGGGGAACAACTAGGCAGAACAAATAAGGTGATATACCATTTATACTGAAACAAAGACAAATATGCAAAATCTAAATTGTCATTTGTCCCGTAACTGCTACAACAGAAAAGACGAGGGTTAATTTCAAAGCATGTACAAGTTTCTTTTCCAATTCGAGTCGTGGCTGCTTCTACCCGACCTCCTTCTTCTTTTGTTGCCGTCAGCTTAAAAGTGAAAACAATGCGAATAACGACATTTTCAACCAGAGAATAATTTTATAGTCAACCCACATCATTGACTGTTTCAGCCTTGAACATGTCTTGAATTCGAGTTAAATCAAAAATATATGAATAATTCAAGTCCGCTTGGGGATATGTTAAAAGCTCATCAGGATTTTGGCTTTGTTTCCTCAACGGAGGATTTTTCTCAACTACCTTTATGTCTGACGTAAGGAAAAAGAAAAAAAAAAAAATCTTGTAGGACATCCGCTGCCTGTCCTCTTTAAAAAGGGAAGATGGGGATATTATCAGGTATTAGTGGCTTTTAAAGGACAGGTAGACTGTCATCTCCCCATGCTGTAGGAGGATTTGTCGATAACCTTTACCCTGAAGACTTCCAAATGCACTGATATCGCCGCTAAAGAAATAGGGTCTCGCTTTATCGGGGAGCGACGTCTGCACTCACACTCCTCAGACATTTCATTTTTTCAATCACAGCTGAGGTGAGAATGAATTCAAAGCCTGCGCCTGACCCACAAGAGCAGGTTTCATTATCGACGTCAGAGTGTTCCTGCGAGACAGTCAAAGACAGGCAGAGAGCGAGGCTTTAGAAACAGTCCTTCTGGGTTTCTCATAGAAATACAGTACAAACACAGTTCAGGTAAAAAGACCGCTACTAGTCCGAAAAATTTAATTAACCATACGTCTGATTATCACTTTTTTCACCGCTTGAGCTCCTCCTACTTAAATCATATATTGAGCTCAGAAGCACAAGCCCATAACTGCTGTGAAATCTGGGCAATAATTTCGCATTTCTTAATTTTACATTGATATGAAAATAGTCTCGCGGGAAACATTTCTGTTGTCTCAGAAGTCTGAAGGTTGGAGCTGCTCTAAAATGGCTTTATGCAGTTGTTGCCGCTCAAATGTGATGTAGATAAACTAATAAAAGAGCCGTTCTGAAAGTGACCTGGGGCTAATTACACCTATTCCGATCTGGGTCAAAGGACAGGAGGAGTAATTAGGTATGAAATAATTATGGTAAATTGTTGTGAATAAGAGAGATAAATGATGAAGCTGTAAGAAGGAGATAAAATTGACATAAAGCTTGACCTGCTGCTGGGACACCTGCGTCGTAAGTCATCTGCACTGTAATGATGAGTGCACTATTGCACCGCAAGTTAGACAAATTACAACAATCAGTGTCAGTTGTAAATGAAGTAACCTAAGTGCACTGTGGTGATGATCCAATTTAGGCTTTTTACACCAAACTCACCCCCCACAGAAAAAAAAAAAACAATAATCAGTTCCACATGCTAATATTAGCCTAGCATCATTTCTGTAAGCTTATGCAATGTCACGCTTATTTTCGTTAAATTTTAGACGCATAACATTGCCAAACCTAGACCTGACCCACTGAATCAATCCCAGATCATAACACTGCCCCCACAGGCTTGTACTGTAGGCACTAGGCATGATGGGTAATCAGTTCATCCATCACTCTGGAACAGGGCCAATTTGGATTCATCAGACCACATGACCTTTTTCCATTGGAACACAGTCCGGTCTTTATGATCTTGTTCAACTTGATGAAAACACATTAATTGCTGCAAATATTATGCAAAGGAAGGATATGAAGTATTGGCTTGGTTGGTTGGCCCAAACGAGTAAGCTTCAACTTTACAAAAGCATTTGATATGTGGAAAAAACCAAAGCAGAGAAACTTTATGAGCTGAAGGAAATTCAAAAGAAATCCAGTGGCTGACCTCCAGAGGAACTGGACCATATGCCACCGTTGGGATTGGTCTGTCACTCACCAGGCGTGAGCCACTGACCAGTCTGGATCAGATCGCCCTAACATGTTTTCACATCCTCAGTCATTCAGAATATTTACATTTGATCATTAAACAGTTCAGGAAAATAGGATTGTGTTTCACTTTCTGTTTGTGTGTGTACAGTGGTGTATGTATGTGACATTGAGAATGATTTGATCTGGAAAATGGTCAAACAAGCTCCACTATGACCTGTCCAACTACTTTTTTCCCCACTCAAAAAAAAAAAAAAAAAAAAACACTCAGGAATCGATAGATTAGCCAAGAATTGATAAGGAATTGGACTGGTAAGCACAATCAACAATAGCATTGATATTAATATAAATCCTATCAATTCCCACCCCTAGTTTTATCACTAACTTGAAATAATAATAATAATAATAATAATAATAATAATAAAATAATTTGAAAAATGGGAACTATTGTTGTTTCTTATCGGTATCGGTTACGAGAAGCAGGAAGTTATCGGTTATCAGTATGGTTGTAAAAAAAAAAAAAAAACAATTATCATGCATCCCTAATTAAAACCCCACAGTGACACGATGATACAACCTGCAGCATGACTCTTTTTGTTATTGAATTGTGGTAGGTTTAAGTGCATTCGAGGCTGTATGTAGCTTCCTGTGGGGAAGAACAGCACATCAGCAGGAAAAAAGGCATGAAAATACTCATGGTGCACAAACCGCTATTGATTTTTAAGTGGGCCTTTTTTTCAGAAAACTCCAAATAACGCTTTCAGGGCCTCATTTAGTGTTGTAAGTGTTTTGTGTTCCTCTGTCATACGGATGTCCATGAACTACTCCACACCTGCACATTCAGACACCAAACACCACACTCTCGCCTGTTGGTGATTTTCTATCCATTTTCAGAATCGCACAATAGATGGAGTTGAGATAATTGAGGAACTGAGGTAAAACTAGACTGTAAATGCTTTTGGTATATGTAAGTGTATATGGCTGTGGAGATGTACACTTACCCTTTTTTTTTATTATTATTATTATTATTTCAGACTACAGCAGAAAGCTCCACTGTGCTTCCAGCTCCAAAGGGCTTAAAATGAAAATGTAGGTTGTGTGGACAATAAAGCACTGAAAAAGCTCCAAAAAACCAAAACCAAAACATTTTTACTCTGAAAATCTACCATCACCACCACATAATAAGAAAGAACCACTAATTACCTGCTTGTAATGGTTCTACTATCCAGCACTGGTTATATATTTGCAAAATTAAATATATGGGCAAACAAAAGCCAAGTAAAGTATTCAAATAATCATGTCCATATTCACAAAAGATTAAGCGTTAGTAGACATTATCCTTTCCAAACACTGAAGAATCTATTAGTGGCCAGGAGTAAATTTGTTCAGTATAAAGTAATTTACAGATATTTTTACACTCCGAAAAGACTTAATAGAACGGGCCTGATTGAAAGTGATTTATGTTGGAAATGTAAGACAGAATGTGGTACATATATCGATACCCTGTGGGAGTGTCCCATGGCCTCCCCCCTATGGAGGGATGTCCTCATCTATACGAGTAGATGGTTGAAATCTGAACTCCCCGGGTCTTCAAGACAGTGGCCACTTTTACACAGAGATCCCAGAAAAAAGGTGAGAGGGTGATCTAGGGCTGCACGATTTTGGCCAAAAATAAAATCCGGATTTTTTCCTCTAAAAACCCGATTTAAATTTTTGGGTAAAACTACAAAAAGTCAACAGAGGTCGGAATGTCGTTTTCATGAGCAGCCTGCAATGCAATTAAGGCACTGCTCCCTACCAGAAGAGATACCAAAGTAAGTCAGTGACAGGCATCAGTCATGCATGCGTGGACCACATAATATGAGTGATCCCCATGTGGTTATATTTAAATTGGGGGATCCATGCGTGGAGGAGACCGACCCAGTACACGCTGGAGGGATTAGATCTCTGAGCTAGCCTGGGAACGCCGCGGGATTACCCCGGAGCTGGTGGATGTGGCTGGGGAGAGGGCTGTCTGGGCGACTCCGCTGAGGCTGCTGCCCCCGACCCGGACCCGGATCGGAAGAAGACGGTTCGGTACAGATCCGAGGGGGACGAGGTAAGATGAGTGATCCCCATGCAGTTATATTTGAATTGGGGGATCCTTGCATGGACCACGACTTATATAGATATCAATACCCATCACAGATTTAAGGTCCGTGGTCATTACACGGACTTCCGTGAAAGACCACTCTCACAGATAGGGGGAGGAGCTTACAGTAGCCCGGAGACGCAAGAGAGATGTAATCGATTTGATGATTTCCCTTTTTTTTTTTTAAATCATTCTAATTAAACAATCTGGTGATCCCACCTTTTTTGTCACCATTTACCGATTTCCACAGCCAAACCAAAGGAATAACGCGGGTGAGACAGGCTGGACTTTTACACAGCGGACCTGCGTTGCGGAATCAAAGGGGCGGTGACGCAGCCCAGCGTATAGTGTATAACTTGTGCATTGGAAATACCCCGAGCACAGCGGTGTTGGCTCTCAAAACAGAATCGGCCCGTCTTTCACCGTTCCACAAATGTTAGCATAGATAGAGTCCTCCGCCTGAAGTGACAACAGCTCATGGATCTTGGCGTCTCCCCAGTTTGACATCTCTCTGGTCACGTTGATATATTTGTTTACTGTACACGGCCTGCGCTCATTTTTAAATCTCCTCGTACGTCATCAAAACGTCACACCTCTGTTGCGAAATGAGAGGTGTTCCTTTTACGCAGCATTCCGGAATTGTGATTCCACCTTTATCGCACTCTATTTCTACCTCCAGAGGTGTAATAGAGGCACGATAAAGGTGGGATGAAATGATCGTACTGTTTCATTTACACAGACGTCGCTCCGGAATAAAGGTGAAATATTCCGAAACAGAAGTGCTGTGTAAAAGGGGCTTCTGTCTGCTGGGGGACAGAACAGAAGCGCCACATTCAGATACGTTTTCAATTAGAATTATTCAAACTGATGTGATGACCTGTGCCAGAAGGATTTTAAGGTGTTGGAAAGAATCTCACACTCCCACACTGAATATGTGGAAGATTCAAATGACAGAAACAGCTGCGTACGAATGCAGAGGAAACTGAGCAGAACAAGTGACGCAGTTAACGAACACTGGGATGGTTTCAGTAAATATATCTGGGGAATTTGACCCAACCCTGCATATACATATGTACACACAAACATATACATATACATATACGCCTGCTTTTCTCATGTAAAGGTCTATTAATATCTGCCAAAAAGCCTGTCCTTTTATTTTGTTTTGTCTTGTTCTGTTTTGTCTGTGGGTTGGATGGACATTGCTGTATTATTGATACAAATGTTAAAGATGCAATACAAATTTGGAATTCTAAAAAAGAGTAAGTTGATATTTTTTAGTCATAGAAATGTCACAGTCCCCTTATTGTTCGTCTTATGTTCCGTCTTTAGATAAAAGACAATGAATCTATCAGCCCTTAGTGTCTATCATATGAGTCAGACAATAATGTGGAAATCTGTATTGAAAGTGACATGAAGATTCAGAGAGGATCTTCCCTTTGTGTAATGTATTACAGCTCTGCACCGAGGAAGCCGTCGACAAAGGAATGAACAGCTCACAGCGGGAGAACAGAAGACTTTATTAGAGGAAAACTGAGGCGAGCTGACGCCAGAAGCAAATCTATAAGATAACCAGTTCCAGATTGGGACGCAAGGGTTGGTCTTGTCTGGTGATTTTATGGAGGAAAGTAGAGAAAAGAGGAAACAAGAGTCCATCAGCTAGACCGATTTAACAGAGAACAGGAGGAGAACACAACGGAACAATGGATGAAGAACGACAGAAGTACACTGTGGCAATGACAGCAAATCCATCCATCCATCCATCCATCCATCCATCCATCCATCCATTGTGGGTGGCTGTGGCTCAGGAGGTAGAGCAGGTCATCCAACAATCGAAGGGTTGGCAGTTCGAATCCTGCTCTGTCCCAGTCATGTGCTGTTGTGTCCTTGGGCAGACACTTCACCCTCCTTGCCTCCAGTGCTGCTACTCACACTGGTGTATGGATACGTATGAATGTCCGGTGGTGATCGGAGGGACTGTAGGCGCAAATTGGCAGCCACGCTTCTGTCAGTCTGCCCCAGGGCAGCTGTGGATACATATGTAGTTTACTACCACCAGAGTGTGAATGTGTGAGTGAATGAATGAATAATGGATCCACTGTATGCACTTTGAGTATGTGTTAATAGAAAAGCGCTATATAAATCTAGTCCATTATTATTGTTATTATTATTATTATCCATCCACACACCTATCCATCCATCCATCCATCCATCCATCCATCCATCCATCCATCCAACAAAATACTCCAAACATTGAAATAATGTTTCAATATGTTGTTTTTTTTTTTGTTTTATCTTAGAAATCATTCTTCTAGCTGTATTTAACATACATATCTCCAATTTGTACCACACAAATTTTGGTCTGCTATATCTTATTTTAACCCTTCGGAGTCCCTGGATGCACCCACGCCTCCAAATCACATACTGTAACCGATTAAGATGTAGCAGCAGACGGTGCCTCGCTGAGTCTTCATTTCAACTTGTGTGGAAAGTGCAGGTGGCGAAGTAATAGTGTGAAGTCAATTGTGTTGAAAGGCCAAGTAAAACCAGACTTATGATACAATAAAAACAGAATTTACAGCAATATTGTCAACACGTTTGGTTTGTGTTCGGTGCAGGAAGAGTAAGAGAGTAAAAATGGGCTTCTAAGGGAAGTGCTTGCATGGGAAAAAAAAAAAAACAACATTTCACTGTGTTTGGTGGAAAAATGCACTACATCAACCAAATCAGATTTGTGGCATCTTGTGACACCTGATTGTTTTAATAAATAGCTGTATGGAGTTTTTTGAGTCATAAAAACGGTTCACTGAACATGTTTGTGCCATCATATTATGACACCAGATTGTTTTGTAAAGAGTTGTGTATAACCTTGTTATTTGGTAAATTTATAATTATATTTTATTGAAGTTTTCAATGTATATGTTCATTCTAAGTTATAAAAATGGTTTGATCAACATGTTTTGGGTGAGAAACAGTAAAGAATAAAATTTTCCCACCCGATTTCATGTTTTTTGTGTGATTTTAGGTTCAGTGTGATAATACTGCATGTGAAAGGAAAAATAAATAACTATAAAGTGACACAGTTGAGGCTGTGCTGGAAAAAAAAATAAAAAATAAAAAAATATATATATGTATATATATATACCAAACAAGACAAGATAAACTGTTTTGTTTGTTTTTTTTGAATGAGAAATACAAAGGCAAAATCAAAAGTATTCAAAAATGGTCAAAATACTGTATACAAGGTTAACTTTTTAGTAACTCTTCGATGCAGTACCTCTCACTGTATATGTAAAATAGTGTATCATAATGTATATTTATACCAATTTATAGTTTGTCTGTTATTTTGCACAGCAGATTATCCTGAAAAACATATTTAATACTCTCTGATAAGCATGTACCAACATGTATTTTTATTTTATTGACTGAACCTGATTCAGTGTGAAAGTTTTAACATTTTAAAGGCAGCCTAATTTTACCGGTGCACCCCAGGGCACTAATTCAGTGTTAGTGAGGATCGAAGAACTCACCAATTATCTGGTCCATTAAAACAAAACTATTCATACTCGGAGGCATAAAAGACCGCCTTTACAAAGCTACTGAATTACTTTTTAGACCTGTGATTTATGACCATCAGAAGACAATGAAATGCGACTAAGAACTGTGAAAAAGATCTGGCGCACCAAGAACGACAGCGGAATCAGACTCGGAGTTTGGACTGTGCACAGAAATTGTGACAGCATCAATGTCAGTGTAGACAGAGTCAACAAAAGCACAAACAGTGTTCCTCTTGAAAGCACATTGAGTGTTTCAGAACAATAACACAGTTAATGTTAGCCGCAACAGTCCGGAAAACTATATTAAAGTGTTCAGGAGGAAGAGCGCAAGAATGCTCTTTCGTGGGTGCTCTGGGGTTTACTCGGTTGTTCAGTGAAAGTGCTCTGAAATGTACCCCCCCACACACACACACACACACACACACACACAAGGGGAGAACGTCAGCTCAAGGAAACACAGTAGATGTAAAGTTCACAGGCACGCTTACATAAAAAGTGTTACGTTTCAACCCAGAGCACAATAATCATGTTCGTGCGCATTTTCAGATCACAAACTAATGCTACCAGATCACCTCAACCAATGACTCAGCAGTTTTACACTCAGCAGATCAAACGTTGTATGACTGACCATCCCATAGAGCTTAGATACATATGGAGTCAGAACCACACACTGCCTTTACAGTTAATGTCATAAATAAATAAGTGCATAATTAATAGGCCTCATGGACTTACCGGTGGAAGTTGTTGAAGACTGGGGATGCAGGAGAATATGAACAGGGTAGTTATGAAGCTGTGTGCCGAATTAAACAGAATGTTTGAACTCTGTCCCCGCCAGAGTGTTTCACAGTTGCGTGCCAGTTCCGTCTCTAAAAAGTTTTTCTGAAAGTTCATCATAAATCGAATTGTCAGAGTCTGCGTCCGTAATCTCCTTTAACCCTATGAAACCATTTGTATCATATTTGCTACGCCAGGTTCTGAGACCTCTATCTTATCAACAAGATCAACACCTGCCTTAAAAATAGGACTAAGGCTCCTGCAGTCCAAGGGCACATTTAAAGACATTAACTGACATTCGTTTGACCTTTCAAGGTCACTCAAGGTCAAAGGTCATGGCACCAAATGAAAGCCCATATGTGACTTCCTATCTATTGCCAGTAGTAATTATATCAACTGTTTTGAAGTTATAGCACTTTGACATTTGTCCCACTATGAACCAAAGGGCATTTTTAAAATGTCAAAAATTCATACAAAATTCAAAAATCAATATCTCTTAATTCTTTGAACAAACTTGATAGACTTTACCCCACATGTTCCACAACAAATTTTCAATATGGCCACTATCACTGAATCATCCACACACTTTTTGCAGGAAAATCTTTGGTAATTTTCAAAAAGTTATGTGAATAAGCACATTTATATTTTTATTCTTTTTTTTCTTTAAATAAGTACTTCTTGGACTCATACCTGTAATAACTGTAAAATGTATATTTGAATATGTATTTTAGACATTGTGCCTATACTGAAGGAGTAGCAACCCTCAATTTCATTGTAACTTGTTTTCCAAAGACAATAATAAACTCAACTCAATTGATTCTTCATAGTACAGTTAAATTGTGTGTGTAACATATTTGATACTGCAGTTATATAAGGTGTTTTACAAAAATGCCCAATGTATCAAATACGATACAAAAATATATATTGCAATCAAAATTATATGGCAAAATGTTTTGCTTAGATATTGTTAAAAGGTCGAATAAACATCTCAATTTCCAAAAAATTTAGTTTTGTGGCTAGTTTTTGATGAGTCAGGTTTTATAGGGTTAAGGCTTCTGAAACTGCACGCGTTTTCGACTTCTTCCAATCCAAAGTGAATGGTGCTGTGTACGTTGCTATGGGATACAGGTGATTGGTGTTCTAAAACTTTGCAACCAGTCCTTCATTTTTCTGTTCATTTTTGGGTTAAGGAAAGTAATTCACATCATCCACAGCAGCATCTACAGCATAACAGTGAAAACACAGATTGACGGAAAGTGTCGTCAATGGAAAAAGTTAATAAGGAAATGAAACTCAAATGCCACCGACGCAAAACCATGCCTTATCCACTCGACCGCCAATCACCTCCTACATCATGGTACTATATTACCTGTGATGTGATATCATGACCCGCATAAATATACTGTATTGGTGTGTTATTGGTATGCATTATAAGCTGTCCGCTTGTATGTTCATGCCGTTATTAGTACCCTGTTCGACCTGAATCAATTCGTCAAGTATCACGCACTTAGGGTTAGGGTTATGTGAACTGGAGATCTTGGCGTAAATTGACACATGATCAAATGGCAGTGAAAAACACGCAAAAGGTTGAAAATGCTAGGTGTAATACGCCAAATGCCGTAAGAACTGGCGTAATATCCGAGGCCGTTTATTGAGATCAGTCTGTTACCGGTTAAACTAAGTAGTGTTTGGCCTCATTAAACTGAATGCAGAGGTGGAGTAGACTGAACAGAGGTGGAACAGGTTGAATAGGACTGCATTTTGTTATGCTTGTCTTTTGGAACAGGTTAATCATCTGTTTCATGTTCATTCTAGAGGCCTGAAAAAGTTTGTATCTTACTTAAGGCCAATTGGCAACCCAGCGAAAAACATCCAATCACAAAATGAGATTTAAAACAATTCTGATTTGCCAAAGGCACCAAAAATTCCAACTCCAGTTGAATATTAATCCTCCAATGAGAAGACAGCCTCAAACAATTTGTCCAGTGAAAGCTTTTTAAGACACACAGTCATTTGTCTGATGCCCTGGAACCAGGAACTGAACGTATTCATACGAGAATTAATTCAGTACAGTTCAAAACCAACTTCAGTAAATGTTAACCTGAGCTACAGGACACACAAGGAGTAATTTTAGGTGGAGACCCCCCCCCCCATGGAGCAGCCATCATAACCAAATGATGTATCAGTTGGTGTAGTTGTGTGCATCAATATTTTGTCAGTGCCCACGGTGCTTTTTCTAGCGTTTTTAGCCAACAGTGCAGAGAGTCCCTGCCGCTGCTGCTCATGCACTAGTGTATGATCTGTGACATGAAACTATTGTGTGTCAGAAACACAATTTATAACTTCAAGTCTGTAAACATATCTTTCAATAGTCGCACGAGGGACAGAAGATGATATATGGACTTTCTTAACCCATAAAGACCCAGTGATACTTCTGTGGCAGCTCCTAAAGTAATTTTTCGATCTATTTAACCTTTATTAAGTGATTTATCACCATGTAGGTACAAAGACAACATTTTTAAGATGAGGGAGGGGCTGGGTATCACTGGGTGTTATAAAGATGTACAAGTATGTGGATGTTGTATTATGTGTTTATGTAAATTATATTATATTGGTTCATAATAATATAAAGCAAGAAACAAAATTATTTAACAATAATTATCAGGTATTAGAGTATAGATATGTTTAGACTAGGAAGGTTATTGTTGTTATAAATTATGTAAGGAGACAGGGTGGGATTTTCAAGCCATATTTGAGCTCAGAGCTTGTTGTAGTTCTTTTTTTTTTGGGGTGGGGTGGGG
>JAPQRP010000009.1:23600646-23616711 GCA_037367295.1 Apogon hyalosoma | reverse complement strand
CAAAACAAAAAAAACCTCAAGCTCAAGTGAGTCGTCTCACTCACTGCTCTGTGTTCTTCCCTAATTCCACAGGCAGCGGGGGTGCACTGAGCATGCTCAGATGTCTATGGAAAGAACAAAGTCTATTCTATCAGCACATTGTGTAATTTTTACTATCGAGCACATGGTTGAATTTTTATGAATATTTAAAATAAATCCTACTTTCAGAACGCTCACCACAGACACGTTAGGGGCTAAAGGGTTAATAACCAATGTGCTGTTATAGAAATATACGTTCTCTCTTTCTCACCGTATAAAATTTCCTCTGGGCTTTTACACACGTGTGAATCTACAGTCTATTACACATAAGAGAATACAAATGAACAGTGCTGAGAGCTGTGCCCAATCTTTTTCTTTAAGTTGTTTTCACATAGACCCATTTAGTGCAGCTCAATCCAGTAAATTATTTATTATTAATCTAATCGAATTGATCAGGGAATTAGATTAGTCCCCTCTTGGAAAAGCCAAGAATTGCGACTCTAAATCACCGGCAATAAAATCCGTCTTCTTTACAGTGTGTTGCAGCCTCATATTGAATATGCCTTTTCAATTCCAGGGTTTGAGACTGATGCTCATATGCTTCTGTCACTATGAGCTATTACTTATCACGTCACATGAAAAGCAATAAAACAGCCGCACACAGGAAGACTCTCGTGTGGCTGAACACTCAAAATCCTCAACAGACACATGGTTTCACACCACGCTTGTCATGTGCATCGAATACTCAGATGTAAACAAGACAGAAAAACTACTGCAGTGTAATAAAATAGGCTCTGCTAAAGCTCAGGTGATAAAGAAATCAGTCATTACATATTTTTTTAAAGTGGTGCATTGTAAGATTGATAGAAACAGCAAAATCTGATTTTTTTTCCCTTGAATTTCACAAGAAAGTTGAGAAACAGTTGCATTACTTAGTTAACCCTTTAACCCCTGAGACATTATTTCAACGACACTGTGAATCTGCGTTTGTTTCAGTGCCGTAAAAGCTGCTGTGAGTATGTGTGTGTGTTCTTTTTCTTCGTTGGTTTTGTTTTACTGTGTGTTTTAGGGTCAAAACAGGGTGGAATAACAGAAAAAGATAGTGAGGAATTGAATTTTGACAGGTTTTTACTAAATAAGACACTCAGAATGCACATCAGTAAGAGATTTAGGATGTTGAACGTGAATTGTGAACTGAAACAAATTGAATAACTACAAGTATTTGAATTTTGGCCCAGTAGTTTTGGTTCTGGGGCTCTTTTTTTCTCAATCAGTCCAGCTGTTTTTTGGCACCTAGTTGAACTCTAACACGCAGTTACACAGTCAAAACTCAGTGAAAACACAGTACAAAAAAAAAAAAAAAAAAAAAAAAGGCAAATCATGACAACACTGCAAACAATAGTAAAAAAAAAAACACGACAAGAAAAATGGCATTCAAAAAAAGGCCCAAACTGTCTGTTTTTATATTGAGTCACTCACTGGTCTGTTTTGCCCCTATTCCGCAGGCGGTGGGGGTTGTACTGAGCATGCTCAGACGTCTATGGAAAGAACAAGGTCTATTCTATCAGCACGTTTTGAATTTTTTCTTATTGAGCAAACGGTTGAATTTTATGAATATTTAAAATAAATCTTACATTCAGAACACTCACCAAAGGTAGAAACGTCCTGTTTCAAAGGAGGCTCACATTAGTAAAAAATAGATGTGTTTCCATTCTGGGGTTTTTGTTAATATTTTCAATGAGTGCATAAATAAACAAGAGTGGAAAAATTGTTTTATGCTGGGGAGAGGCAGAAAATTGGATTCTAAGTAGTGCAGTGGGAACAGATTTAATGGATAATTGCATGTGTCTGTGTGTGAAGAAACAATGTAACTGCCAACAGTCATCAAATTAACACGTATATACACAGATATAGATGAAATTATTAGATGAAAATAGCAGTAAAAAAAATGAAAAATGTATTTTAAAAAGAAGAGGCGACACGGTGGTGCAGTGGTTAGCACTCATGCCTCACAGCAAGAAGGTCCTGGGTTCGATTCCAACACCAGTCGGTGGGGGTGGGACCTTTCTGTGTGGAGTTTGCATGTTCTCCCCGTGTCTGCGTGGGTTCTCTCCGGGTACTCCGGCTTCCTCCCACCATCCAAACACATGCACTGATAGGTTAATTGTTTAATCTAAATTGCCCGTAGGTGTGAGAGTGTTTGTCTCTATATGTCAGCCCTGCGATGAACTGGCGAAATGCTCCGGGTGTACCCCACCTTTACCCTAATGTAGCTGGGATAGGCTCCAAGCGACCCCCGTGACCCTAGTGAGGATAAAGCGGGTTGAGAAAATGAATGTATTTTAAAAAGCTGGAAAAACAAGTCAGAGAAAACTGTGAGTCTGAAGCATTTTAATCCAGACCAGTGGTCCAGGTTAGGGGTCAAAAGCTAAATCCAGCCTCTGTTTTTTTTAATCAAAGTATATTTAACATCTGTCTGGTCCAGAGGTGTGTTATCACATGAAGTACTCCATCTAATCTGTAAGATGTGATGCTGCTGCTCCCGATGATGATGATGATGATGAGCTATAGATGGATATAAATTTGTCTTTTCTTTAGCCGTAATTCTGAAATCTGGTTAAAATTTGCAAAACATTTGGATGAAAACCCACCTGTTGTAAACATGTAGTGCACACAACGAATCAGCTGGTTTCACATCTAAAGAAGAAGAGGAAGAGGATTTTACCCTGCTTCCTCCTGGATCTTCCCGTGAGGCGCATGACTCGCATAAGAAACAATACCTGTGGATTGATGAAGAGACCAAAGGATTTTTTGCCCTAAAGCCATTGGTTTTTTTTCTGCTGTAGTGTCCTCGCCATTTTTTTTTTTTACTGATTACAGTCATGCATAACAGCCTCCAAAGAAGTTTCTGGAAACACAACAAAGTCACATTTTCTTTTTACCCCTCGGCCAACTTCTGGCCGAAGGGGTATTGTAATCGTTTTGGCATCTGTCTGTCCATTCAACGACATAATCGCATTATCTGTAGAATGCACTGAGATGTCTGCACCGCATTTATACTGTGGATGCATTTGGCATGGAGCAGAAGAATATTGAAAATAGGTGACCTTGACCTATATTTTCAAGGTCAAATGGCCTTGTGCAGGTATAATATGAGTACTTTCAAATATAAATATGTATGTAATACGTTTTACACAAAGACAATCTGATCTAAATGATAGGGCAGTGACTTTCAACAGACTCTTACACTGTATTTGGGGGTTTATTAAAAGTGCGCAGCATGTTATGTTTTTTTATTTTTTTTATTTTATGATTTGTCACAGATTCATTTCCAAATTTCTTGACAGTTACATGGAGACACAGCTAACGTGTGGTTCAGTATCCTTATCTCTAATCATAGGAAGCTGCAGTTGGCTTTGATTTCAGACATTCTATGATTTACACAATAGTTAATGAAAGAAAGCACATTATTTCTCATGTGTCTGACCTTTCTCTCTCTCTGACTCTTGGAGCAGCAGCAGTGGGCCAGTAAGAGTGAAACAGTTGAATGGAAATGACTTCACTGGGTCCTGCTGTTACACAGGGTCCTTTGGGTCGCACCAGCATGCCCCGCGGCAGCAAAGTTAATGGGATAGCAGCAGGACTGCTGATCAAGCACACTGGTGGTGCACAATACACTGCACTACACTGTGAACACACACACACACACACACACACACACACAGCGGCGGCAACATTTACGCAGATACACCTACACAAACTCATACCCACCATCATCATTAAAGGAAGCCAGACACGCACATAGATCTGCTGAAGACCACACACGCACGCACACACACACACACACACACACACACACACACGCACACACACACACACACACACCTCCCTCAGGACGTTTAAAGATCTGTCTCACAAAACGCTGCTGCCATACCTCAAATACACACACAACACCTGCATCGGTGCACTCGTCCAGACTTCCACTTCTACCCAAGTGTCAGCGGTGAAAGATTGACACTACTGAAATCTGAAATCTGAAATCGACACCCACCGAGTGCAGCCCCTAGAAGATAAATGGATATATCAACACTTGGTGAATCAGTGATGACCTCGACTACCCTGACACACACACTAAAGCAAAAGAGAAAGACCTGGAAAGCTAGGTTTTTTTTTTTTTTTTTTTTTTTTTGTTTATAGTTTTTTCTCAAGCTTTTATCTTTTTTTCCGCCCTAGTGAGCAATTATGTGTGCGCAAATCATGCTTTATTTTAAAGAAAACTTATGAGGCTTTTGAAATGGAAATTCTTGTAGTAGAAAAAGGATAACTGGTTACAGATGTGTAGCTGGGCAAAACTGTTTTTTTTTTTTCCCTGAAAACACAGAAACTAAACTGAGAGTGAAAGAAAGAAAATTAACATAGATGTATCTGATATTAGACATTTATCTGTAACATCCTCTCCTGGCAACGAAGACGAGGTTTTTATGGCTGCGTGGGCACATCAAAGCAGTTAAATCAGAGTAGGCTATAAAGGAAATATGGTCTGAGATACGGATTCAGTAAGTCACAAAGGCTTACTCCAGTCTACACCTACTGCACTTCTGTGGGTCTGCCCTGTCTTTCTGTGTTTTCTGGTTTCTCTCCGTCCTTTCCCGCTGACGAGCAACAGCTCCCATCAACTGTCCTCATCCACCAGCGCACTGATTCTCAACTGGTGGGTCGCAATCCAAAATAGGTCGCAAACCCATTTTCAGTGGGTCGCAGGCCTTTGTCTGGGAAAAAAATAATGTTAATAAACCAATCCTGTGCTTTCTTTTTATGGAGCTGAGCGCCGCCGTGCATTCACACTCCCCAACAGTAGGTGGTGTAATGCACTGTAATGATAATTAACACCAGACATTTCACAACATGCAAGAAAACCCAGAGGTTTCTGTTCATACCATGGAGAAACTCAGGTACGACAGCGACTACATCAGGTATGGTTTCACCTACATTGGACAAAAACCTCAGTGTGTTTAATTCCAGAAGAAGTGACTAAATGCACTTTTAATTTTTATCTGAGTGTACATTATTGATTTTGGTTCAAATGTACATAATTCAGTGTTAAAGGGAATGTTTCCATGTTTATCATCACCACCTGCTGGTCATTTGGTTTAAACTTGTCTTCTGTGTTGACATACGGTGATATTCTATATTATCTCAGGTTCAAACACATCACGTTTTCATTAAATACATTTGAGAAGTTTAACTGCTCTCAATTTGGGTCGCGGCTTGTCACTGAGGGGTGATAGTGGGTCCTGGAGTCAGACCAGTTGAGAACCACTGTCATAGACAATAAATCCTTTGTTGAACTCTGACTCGAACCTCTGCTTCTTGGGTCCAATACCAGCGACCTCTGGTTTTGGCCGTTACACTTTCTTCCTGTACTCAAGGGTTGTAGGAGACCCCAAAATAAAATGTGTAAATATATTTGTAAACATATCTATGTATTTTAGAGCTGCAGCTATTGATTATATTTGTAAGAAGGAGGGACTTGAGTCTGTGACAGAAACCTCATTTAGCCTCATGTTGACTATACATGTTTCCAAACATGTTGACTGAAATACAAATGAGTTTTCTATAATATAATATAATATAATCAAATAAAATATAATATAATATAATATAATATAATATACAGGGTGTCCCAAAAAATTGACATCATTTGAGATGTCGACATTGGAGTGACTACACGGTCAGGAGAAATGATACTTAATAGGATTTATTTTGGAAATAAAATGTTTTATTCTACAAATTTCAAATGAAAAATTATGCGATGATCATTTTATAATGTTCCAGAGTTATTACAAATGTTCAATGTGTGCGCTGATGGTGACGCGGCGCACGTCAAGTCAGTAGTGGAGTTCCTTTTTTCCGACACAAACAGCCTTCCTCTTGAAACTTTTTATGCCACGTCCAAATCTGCTTTCCTGTTGGCGCTTGTTTATGAAATGTTCTAACAAATTCATGTTGCACATTCACATTTGACTGAGTTTGGGCGTACTTCAATACACAGAACATCTTTTCTGTTGCAGTAAACGGCATGTCTATCCCTGAAAGCAAAACAATAAAAATGATTGCACTTTTTTGAGCAAAAAGAGCAAACACATTTTAAAGAAATTATTAGGTGATAAAATGATGTCAAATTTTTTGGGACACCCTGTACGTTAGAAGTGCCAATGCATAAAATCCACCCCACAACTTCAAAGTTTTGACTTTTCCTATTTTTAAATACAGTCAAGATTAAAGCTGCAGTGTTTGAGCATATTGTAATTGTTTGGCTAATCACAGGTTAACTGCTGTTTTCAGCAGGGTGTATGATTGTCAGCTATAATAACCAATCAGTGCTCAGATTCAAATGCAACCTGGGCATGACTACATCAGGACACAACAGATTTAGGTCCACTTTTCCATCCCACCATAAAATGACGTCAGGTTAATGATCTTTATATTTAGTAAATTTGGTTTGGACTGAGAGGAGAGAGCGACAGAAACAAGGTGGATGTTTGCTAGTTTCAACTCCTACAACTTAAAGGTGCAGTGTGTAGGAATTATGTTCCCAGTAATCATAAAACGGCCCTGACTGTCACCAGACATTAAGGAATCATGTTCATTTCAAATACTGATATCACTGACAGTAGTAGTCCAGCCAGAATATTTACATTTGAAAAGCTAAGTGTCAGCCCCTAAGTAATGTTTATCTTGTCATTTTGTGTTTTGGTTGATGCTCCGCCCATCACCTATAATCTACCAATCACAGAGTCAGTAGTGTTTGGTCATCCAGGTTGCCAGTTCCACTGAGCTGCATCTGGAACCTTTCTGATCACAAATGTCTGACATTATTAAACCTAAAAAGCGTCTTATTATTCCCAAATATGTCGTGACAAAGTGAGAAACAAAACAAGGATATGTGCAGGAGATGCTTTTGAAACATGGAGTCGGCTGAAAGCGGAGCAGAATTTGAAGACCGACACCGGCTCTCCTGTGGTCCCCCCTGGCTTTCAGCGGCTCTTACCGGGTGGTGAGACCGGTGTCTTCTCCTGGCACGGGCCTGGGTGAAGACGCTGCAGCCTGGGTGAAGAGACCACGGTCCAGCCCCTGCAGAAAACACTGTGGCGCCGTCCCAGGAGAAGAGACCATGAAGAGGCTATAAGAGACAGTATAACTACTGGTGTAGGACTTGTCTCTTGCCATGGTAGCTCCTTGTAGTAGATGCTCATACTGGATCTGGCAACCCCTAGTCTGGGGGGAGGGGGAGGGGATACCACACTCTACAGTATTTTGAATGTGATTGCAGTACCAGTTTTGGCCACAATCCTACATATCGCTCAATAATATACATTTTTGTCAACAGTATTTGTTAGTGTGTGATCAGAAAACAACGTCATGTTACTTACGACAAGTTGATGGAATAGAGATAAAAATGCATGAACCAGTCGAACAAACAAGTATTTTTTCTACAAAGCAGTTTCAGTGTCATTTTAGAAAGATTTGTAGTTCTGCATGCATGCAACAAAATTAGCCTTCTCAGTGACTAACACCTTAAATGACCAAGTCCAACTCACGTTCTGACTTGAATCATGCCTGTGTGAGCGGCAAAATACAATGAGTGAGGATGTTTTTGTGTTGCAGAAACGGTGCATGGGTCAATTTTACTCATCTGTGGTTTTAGGGGTACACTGGTGGTTGCAGTGATAACATACGACGTTGTCCACCATCTATGAGTTTTTTTTTGTTTGTTTGTTTGTTTGTTTTTTCCCCAGAGGTAGTGTCTTAAAACAACACAATTAACAGTAATACAACTTTAAGATTTTTTCTGTATATCTAACCATTGGTTCTATTTTTGAAATCATGTTGCACACATTCACCATGGAGCCTCTGACTGGGTTGTATCTGATGACGATGAAAGCTGCATTTTACACAGATTATTTCAAATGAATTGAAAAGTTACTAAACATTTTACATCAGTGGATACTTTGTAAAGCTGTTTAGATCATCCAGGGTTAAAACAACAGTCTGGCGGTTTTGACTACACTGTTGCATAAGATAATAAAAAAAATATATATATTTTGTTCCTCAGAAACCAAAGTAAAGCATATCAACTACACATAAACTGATTTTGACCAGTTTTCATCCTTTTGTAGACTTTCTCTGTTGACTGGACTTCATTTTTTAATATTAATCTCACAAAATTTTAAGAACTGCTTCAGATTTCAACCAAATACTTCATTTACCTCATACGTTTCTTTACTGAACAGTCTTATTAACGGTTATGTGGTGTTTTCAGATGCTCAGAAGGTGTGTTCTCACTTTTGGCAGGTGCAGATTTTCTTTTTGTGGTGAAATGCGTGTTTATGCGCTATTATAACTCCTGAAACAAGCGTTGCATTATTGTGCAGCGGCTTGTGCACACGCGGATGCTTTACGTCATGCGGAACATTTGCACCTCTTCTGCTCAAGTGTGCTATTGTACTGTGTCACCAGTGGCTTGTGTATTTGGTTATGTTTGTGTGGTTGAATAAAACAGCAGCTTATGTGAAAGAGAGGCTTTAGTACTTTCTATTTCTCTAGAGCTAGAGAGGCTCTGAGAAACTGTATGTTGATATTCCCAAACAAATTCTCTTCGACACTTTTTTCAGCCTGACACTCTCTCAGTCCCTTTATCCAACTCCTTTTCTCTCTTTCTTTGTGTCTGAGGACATATTTTATGTGTATTGATAGAAATACAGTATGAATCCACTCCTTTATTTCTAAAGTTTTATGCCTTTCTCTGTACTTTTTCCCCTGTTATTGGGGACAGTTTGGCTGATGTAACCAGTATTTTTTAATCTCTAGGCTGCTCTTGAAGTATATTTTAAAATTCCAAATTTCTCTTTTGCTGTCTTTGCTCAGGGTTTTTGCAATTCCCTGCCTGAAGAGCTTCGAATGGTAAAATCATTTTAATCATCTGAACCACTTCTTAAAGCACATTTATACAGATACGCTTTGAAATTGTGAGTGTAGTCCTTCCACTGTCTCATGTTCCCTACCTCATTAGTTTGTGTACTCATTCATACTTTCATGTTTATGTTCCCTAAATAATTTACTTTTTAGTTTGAACTTGAAACGCGTTTTATGATAATCGCAATTAAAGTATTTGCACACATTGCTGTGCAATTTCTAAACAATCTGGTTTTGTATGAGCCTGCAAATATGTGACTTCCAAAATAGTCACACAAGGGAGAATTATTGATGTACTCATACAAACGCCCCCTTACGTCATCATGAGCCTCCTGCCCCCCACCCCACTGAAAAAAACAGATGGGGGGGGGGGGCTTATAGTGCTCTGTAGGTAGGGATTTTAGGTGTGGGGGGGTGAAGTAAGTAACACGACAAACCTTAATGCGTAAAATTGGGTTGGGTTAGGGGGTGCAGGAGACGTACATTCCCCACTGAGATAACATGCTGGTCGTAGGAAAGCAGCAGCACAAGCAGCGCTGGAAACACTTTCTTCTGATACGGATACATGTACATTTTGACGAATAACACTGACTCACTCCTCCCCATTTGTGCCTCAGCGCCTCCCTCAGCTTTCTCCTTCCAAACGCCCAACTGCCCCTGTTAAGAAACACTCATCTACTCATTATTCACATTCTTTTACATTTGTCAGTTTTTGCACGTACACATAAAAAAAAAAGACTGCAAACATTGCAGTGTTGTTTCACCTGCAATGCTTACACGCTTCAGTCGCCAACGCCCTGAAAGACCAGAGCTAGAAATCTGAAAGGTGTCAAGTGCACAAAATTGCATATGCACACGAAAGACCATCAGATACGTGGTTGTGAATGTGGGAGGCCCTGCCCATCAGAGGGGATTTGTGTGATTCGATAGCTTGCCCTTGAGACACAGGTGTCAAACATATGGTCTGTGTGCCAAAATCAGCCCGCCAAAGGGTCCAGTCTGGCCCCTGGGATGAATTTGTGAAATGCAAAAATTACGTGGGAAATATTAACAATCAAGGATATCAAAATCGTTTTCACATTTCAGGGGTCACATGCTGACCAGTTCAATCTCAAATGGGTTGGACCACTAAAACGCTATCATGATAATAGTAGTAGTGTAAAAAAACAAACAAAAAAAAAAAACAGTTACATGAAAATGTTTACATTAACAAACTATTCTTTTACAAAAAAATGTGAATAACCTGAACAAATATGAACAACCTGAAATGTCTTAAGAGAAGTGGAATTTTAACTATATTCTGCCTGTTGCTTAATGTTTTGTGTATTTTGTGGATCCACTATGATCTGTAAGTTGTAATGCACATATAAAAATGATCAACTGAGACATAATATTGTTAAAATTGCATTTATTTATAAGACATTTCAGGTTTTTTATGTTATTCAGATTTTTAAGGTAGCTTTGTAGATGTGAACATTTTAATAATGTAATTTTACGTCTTTCATTGTAATTATTTTACTGGTCCAACCCGGTTCAGGTCATATTAGGCTGTATATGGCCCCTGTTTGACACCCCTGCCTTGAGAGAGCCTGACTCACCTGAAGTGCATGACAGGTGCACCACTCCATCCTCTGACTCCCTGGGTGGTGTTGAACCCTGTGAGGCTGAGCTCCTTGCAAAGTTTGGACATGACCACCCCATCCACCCCACCCGTGATACCTGCAGTTTCAACACCCGGCGGGACTCCACCCTTAGACGTCAGCACACTGAACATGGACCTACTGTCGATGGTAAGGTTCCTCCACATTTCCATCAGCCTCTGGTCATCAGAGTATACAGTACCTGATGAGGTGATAAGTGTTCTGTGCCCCTGCGTTGTCCATCCAGAAGACAGATGGTGACACCTCCATTAACTGTCTGGAGAGCGTTTTGCAGGTAATCATGGGAGCCTGTAAGCCAAAACATGTTGAAGAAATCAACAACACTGTTGCAAAAGACCTCCAAAACAATCTTGGTTCTGAAAAGAAAAAAAAAAACATAACAACTAAACTTTCTGGACCAGCCATGGCCTCTGGCAGCACAAGATTTGACGAGGCTGTTGTTGAATAAGTTATATTTCACCTTCACTTATTCATCAAACAACCAAAGTCAGGATTTCTATGGATTTTATCAGCCTTATTCAAGCCCTCCACGTGAAGTATCAAGGGGTAAACCCTGAGGACTTCAAGACCAGATGTCTCCTAGCATCCCCTCATCCAAGACCCCCCCATCACCCCCCCAGTCCAAGACTCAGTTTCCTCTGTTGTGGGTACTCGAAGAGCACCAAGGACACACAGGAGCTTCTGTGGAAATTGTCCAAATGAAGGTCTCAAACTTTGGCTGTTTTCTAGACACTAGAATAGTCTTTCAGTGAGATTTGATGATTTAGCATCTTAGAAATGAAGCCATTAAGGATGTTTCCTTGACCTTGAGAAACACAGTTCTAAAGAGACGATTAACAGACGTCAGTTGGAGCTGCATTTATAGTGGTCATCGACCGTTATACATTGAACGTGTGCTTCTTTCAACTTGACATCAATTGGAGGACAGTCCTGGAATAAACAGTGTTGTTACGTAGATGGTCCTGCTGCGGGAATGTCCGTCTCATACATATCAAACGATATTTAAAGTAAGTCAACCAAGAAATGAGAAGATTAAGAGATGGTTTACCAAACAAAAAAAATGTTGTTTGGAAATTGTAATTTTGGAACAATTACACAGGTAGGGTTTCTTGTTTTAACATGAAACTAATCCATTTTTTCCCCTTTTTTTTTTCAATTCTGTGAAATAACCGTCCCTGTACAAATGACCTAATCTGTCTTTAAATAGTTGTGTATGACAACAGGAAAATGTTGAAAAAATTGATTACATAGCTTGGTGTCCTGGATATTGTTTAACATGTGAAAATGTATTACATTTGAGCAAACTGTGAGAATAAAGCAGTTTTAACCTTGGAACTGATTGGTGAGATTATGTTTTATAAAAATGACTCTTCATCCTAAAAGCGCTGTGTTTGTTTCTGAAGGAAACAAAAGCACACCACTTACCAGGGTTAGCACAGATTGCCTTGTTCCCACACCAAAGAAATATGTTCTCATACTGAAAACCTCCTAAAGACAATAATGCCAGACTTATTCAGTTTACCAAAACATGTATTCATTAAATCCTGTGGCAGCTTAGCAAAACCTGTGTAATATCACTCTTACATCATTCTTCTTTAATTGTATGGACGTGTTTCCTTTACAAATATTTTACCAATAATGTAACATTTACAGCAGGCCGACACACGCTCAGGGCTTTTGTTATTAGAATGTGTTACATTACATCAGGTCCTAATGGGTCTGATGGAGAAGTGCTCCATCATAGTGTTGAAAACTTTGCTGTTGGCTTAAATCTGTCCTGACATTTCGATCCCAGATATGTTGAGTGAAATACAAATGAGCTTCCCAACAAAAAAACAGCCAGTGTGTAAAGCAAAATTAGATCAACTTAACAGTGTCAGTTTAACATCCGACAGGTTTTCTTGAATTGTGCATAGACGCAGTGCAACAAAAGACCGGCTCTCCTTTGCAGGTCTCAGTCCCCATCGGCATTAAGGACAGAAACAGACAGTATGAAAGCATCTATCATAAGGAATGGATTTTCCTTCTCCACTTGTCTCTTCTCACCTGCTGTCATCACTGCCCACATCATCTCACACATCCATGTCTGCCTGATATTGTCCAGCCCTGCTTCAAGTCCCACTGGAGGAGATAAAGGATCACATAATAGACTTACAAATGAACTGTGAAATAGAATCGGACAGGATTTGTGGCCACTGCTGATAAAGATGCTTTATGGAGGGGACAAATACATACTAACTCCTATCCCTTGTGTGTAATAGCTTTAATGGGAACTCCACCATTTTTTTTTTTTTTTTGTAATTAGATTTTATTATGCAACGTGTCATAACAGGCGTCTAACTCTTTCTGTGGTTCTCAGCGAGCTGTTTCACATCTTACAAAATAACTCATTATGTGTTATGAAGTAGCACGCAGGATGGGGAGATCTAACAAGAGATGATGGGGGATGGTATATTTTGACCAACCTGATATGGCCTGAAGGGTATTTATTTAAGGTCATGGGTATTGCGTGTTAACATGCTTTCACACTGACTGAACCACTTGCCCCTTAAGTGTTAATTAGTAAATGACAACACTGTGTCTGGAACCCCTCACAACAGAGAGTCTAGCATCATGTCTGAATTCTACTGGTGGGCAGATCGATCCAAGCATCGCTCATATCGATAGCAACGTTGCTGCTGATATTGATCGATACGAGTGTAATGAGGTGGATACTTTAGTTTCAGTTTCTCTGCTGTCTGTGTCTATGGCCCAATCCCAGTTCACCCCCTTGCCCCTCCCCCTTGGCCCTTGCACTTGGCACTACCCCTTGAAATGGAGATGCAAGGGGTTAGGTAGGGGTTGAAACATTCCCCTATGAAGTAAGACAACCCTTTGAGACCTGGTACGTCATTGGTAGTCATCAAAGCTGCTATAAACACATGCGACAACTTTGTTTGCGAAAGAATTCACTATGCCATCAGCAGCTGTAACCATCTGTGGTGCATGGGCTTTGGGCATCTTTTTTCGGCTATCAACCGCAAACTGCAGAAACGTGGTCTATAACGGACTATCAAACGATTAAGTTGTTTACGAAGAAAATACACATTTGTGTGTTTCTTTCATCACACTGCTGCTCTTTTTTGCTGTGTTTACCTCCATTTCGCTGATGATTTGAACAGAGTTATGGTAAACGTCTCATACCCCTCCATGTGTAGTGTGGTTCAGAAAAATCTCTGTTTCGAGAGACACACAGCCCTTCCCCTCCCACTCACTGAGAATCGGGACACCCCTACCTCTTCACGTGAATGCGGAAAATGGAGGTGTAAGGGTAAGGGGGAGGGCTAAGGGGTGAAATGGGATTGGGCCTATGTGTATTAGTGCCATGTGTAACCAGTTTAAAAGTTTATGTTCCAGGCAGGCAGGTGCACCTGGCTCCTCCCCTGCTCTGTGATTTAATATTGTATCATCACAAACCAACAAGGCGGCGTCTGCAGTGATGCAGGCGCTAAACCGGTCCATTGTAGTGAAGCAGGAGCTAAGCCGAAAGGCGAAGCTCTCAATTTACCACTCAATCTACGTTCTGACCCTCACCTATGGTCATGAGCTTTGGGTAATGACCGAAAGAATGAGGTCACAGCTTCAAGCGGCTGAAATGAGTTTCCTTGGCAGGGTGGCCGGGCTCAGCCTTAGAGATAGGGTGAGGAGCTCGGACATCAGGGAGGGACTCAGAGTAGAACCGCTGCTCCTCCATGTCAAGAAGAGACAACGTAGGTGGCTCGGGCATCTAGTGAGGATGCCTCCCTGTCGCCTCCCTGGGGAGGTGTTTCGGGCATGTCCATCTGGGAGGAGACCTCGGGCTGACCCAGGACACGCTGGAGGGATCATATCTCTCGGCTGGCCTGGGAACGCCTCGGGATCCCCCTGGAGGAGCTGATGGAAGTAGCTGGGGAGAGGGAAGTCTGGGCTTCACTGCTGAGGCTGCTGCCCCCACGACCTGGACCTGGATAAGCGGATGAAGACGAGTACAAGTAAAAGTTGTTACTGTTCTGTTGCACTGTGAGTTTTTATCTGTTTTACTGCAAACTTTGCCCAAATTCTGTCTTGGTTTAAACTAGTTAATAATCCAAACGAAAAGTCACAAACACTTAAAGGTCATGAAAATGTATTCAGATTTAGCAATGTGACCATGCATCCACATTAATCATTAAAAAGTATCGGTATCGTATCTGTATTGTATCGTATTGGTATTGTATCGTATCGGGGATACTGACCCTGTATTTACTTGGTATCTGATCGATACCAAATCTTGCAGTATCGCCCACCATTACTGAATTCTCCACAACTGGTCCTTACATGTTTTCTTTTTTTTTTTTTTTTTATTTGTATTTAAATTAGCAGATTGGCTGAGGTAGCTGTTGCATAAAAATATTGAAAAATCTTTTAATCTAACTAGGCAGCGGAGACATTAGCTGTGTTTCTATATAACTGTCAAGCACATGTGGAATGAATGTTGGAAATATTGAAAACAAATCAAAACAAAAGAAATAAGAAAAAAATTCAACCACAGCCTCACCTTTAGACAGCTGCTCTGGGTAGAGATTGTGGATTGCAGTGGGTTTTCTTTCTAAGGTGGCCGGGCTCCCTCACAGGGGTGGAGAGGTGAGTTTGGTCTTATGAAAGCGGCTCAGAATACAGTGATTGCTTGTCTGCATTAAGAGAATCTGGTCAGAATGCGTCCTGGGTGCTTCCCTGCTGAAATGTCTCAGGATGTGGATGAGGGGTTGTACGTCTTGGCTGGCCTGGGAATGCCTCAGTTGTCCCAGAGAAGGTAGAGAAGAGGGAAAATCGGGCTTCTCTGCAAAGGCTGCGGTCTCCATAACCCAGATCAGATGCTGAGGGATGGATGGATGGATGGATGGATGGAGTCATTTGTGTTCATGTGTAACTTTTGCTTGTGCATCCTTGTTTTCACCCATTTATGGGGAATATCCATATCAGCCCATCAGTCATTACTTAAATAACTGTTAAATGAGATCAGATATTATTCAGAACAGGTGGTTCCTTCTCATTAAATGCATGAAGGCACAAAGTCATTCAAGCAAACAATGATTTTAATTTGCGATGCATGTCACTGTAGGTTTAATTGAGTAAACGGTATATAATTAATGGACATAGGGACCATCATATCACTAATTGGTTTCTGAACTGGCATGTTGAAGGTAGTAGGTTGCAATTTGGCTATTGTCATGTTGTTTTTTGGGGGCCATTACTACTTTTACATCTCACATGACAAGTACTGTTTTTTTGTTTAGTTGTTTGTTTTTTTTTTTTGTTTTTGTTTTTTTTTGCTCAATTCAAGCAAAAAAATCTGCCAATGGAGCAAGTGAAAATTATCTTGGTAAGATTTCTTGAAATAAGATTTTCCAGA
>JAPQRP010000009.1:23588365-23600546 GCA_037367295.1 Apogon hyalosoma | reverse complement strand
TTTCCAGATCTATTGTCTAAAAATCAGTTCTTATATCTCACTGAAAAGTTACTCTTTAGGTGATTATGTCTTATTTTTAGTGTGATAACATATTTAAACTAGAAATGAGAAAAATACACTTGGTAAGATATAGATTTTTTCCAGTGGAACATGTTAATTTAAAAAAAAATCCCTGAAAGTATTGGTATCGGGTATCAAATATATACATGCCGAAAAGAGTTACTGTATTGAATCATAAAAGTGTGGTTTCCTCCAGCACTATACAATGAGTAGTTTCTTGTTTAGGCGTGAATTCCTGAAACCTAGCGCCTATTACAGTTTACAAAACTACACTTTAACTTGTAAAAGCACAACATGTATCAAAAAGGCATGAGCCAGTTACAGACTATATCCTGAGTGATTTGGTTTGTTAAAACATAGCAGCTGCACAACGCTGTCTGCGAGCTTTTCCCTCCAAAGTGCTTCGTGACAAATTGGGGAAACAGCTTGTGACTTACTAATTGCCACTTGATCAGCGTGAATTTTGGAATCAGTACCTTATTCTGCCTTTGTACGTATCCCATGTTTAAGGGAGCCTGCCAGATCCCATGTACCCCTACCCCTGTGACAGCGTGAAACACGGGATATAATGTGATTAGATGTGACCCTGAGCAGTTTGTAATGACATTCGTGAACGGTAGAGGATACAGCACAGGTGGAAATGACAGGTGTGATTGAAGGAGTGTGAAGCGCGTTCACATCATGGCTGGATGTTATCGGTGTCACTGTTGATTTGTTTAGTGAAGAGCAGGTACACCTTCAAATATTCTCTAAAAACAAAAGTATTTACAGCCACTGCGGATTTAGACTGAACCAATACATTCGTGTCAATGTTTTCTCCTTACTATGGGCCAGTGTTAGTTTTGTTGACGAATTATTTTCATCAGTCTTCGTCAACATTTTCTTTTTGACGAAAACGAGACGATAACTAAATAAAAAGTGATTCATGAGAGCAAAAAGACTGACTAAATGTAGTGACACTTTTGTCAGCGAAAAGGTTGGCCTGGCCAGAGACGAGATCCAGTCAGAAGAAAGGGGGAGAGGGAGGAGTTGAAACCACATCCACTCAATAGGAGGAAGAGGCGGGGTTAACTTGAGAACAAGACCCAATTGGAAGGCGGAGGAGGCTGCACGGGTTGAGAAGAGCTCCAATCAGAACTCAACTTTATGAGCAATGCGGAAGGTGCTTAAATTTGGTTTGATCTTATTCATCTTACTTGGGTGGGGGTGGGGGGTCAGAAAATCATAAAACAAAAAATGTGAGCATTTTCTGTTTCATGTGGGGTTTTTTTCCCCGTTTTCAATCTGTACGTCTGTATTGCTGCTGCTCCATAAACAAATCATTTAAAAAAAAAAAAATGTTGTGATTGAACCGCTAGCAGAGTGCGTCGACAGTAAAGCTACACGTGGGAAATGAAAAACGTTGTCGCTTGGGAGAAAGAGAAGAGCAGATATACGGAACATTTGACTTTTGATATTAAGGCCAACCAGACGCATTTTAAACTGTGTTATTACCAGTATTGTTCAGTGGTATTTACTGCTATTTAATGTGTTTTCAATTCTATTCCATTTTTCTTAACAAGTTCAAATTCCTGGTGGCATTATATGTGACATCCATTGAAATGTTTTTGACAGTTTTAACCACTGAAGAAGTTTCAGGTGAGCAGTATTCATAGTTAAATTGGTTTATTATATACCAGTGGCACTGCCATCTTCAATTTCATGAAGAATGCCACGTGCAGTTTGTTATGATTAATGCACATCGTAGCCGGGGAAAGTAGGACTCTACTTCTCATTGTTTTTCTATTGGGATTCAGATGCCCTTGAAACCTGTGGCAAATAAAGATACATTTGTGTTTGAAAGAACAACAGGGAAATGTATGTGAACTGCACATTCAAGCCTTACTGCCATTCTTTAATACTTACAAATGCAATTTAATCTAAGTCACACTATAACCTCAGATACCCTTTATATCATTACATAGGAATTCAGTCGGCAAAATCTACAATTGATTTAGTCGACTCAATTTAATAGTTAGTTGACTAAAACTAAAATAATTTAGCTGACTAAATTATGACTAAAACTAAATAATATTTTCATCTAAGACTATGACTAAAACTGTGGCGGAAACCTTTTCAGAGAGGAAATAGTGACAGCAATAAGGCTGTTAATTCTACAATTATTTATTACTGAAACAACCAGTAAGAATCAGCTGTACTGATCAACAATAATCATCATTCAGAATTACAAGAACCAACATACTGTACTGCAGACAGGGTTCAATCTTCCTAAAGACTGAACAACGAAAGTCTAAAGACACCAGATTTTATGCAGTCACAGTTACGTATGCACACAGTTCATACACAGGTTACTGAACTATAGCACCCAACATATGCTTACATCGTTTGCTGTTGGAGCTCATTATTGATTTGTCCTGTTCTTTAAGTTCAGCATGGACAAAGTCCTAGACTGTGAAACAGAGATTAAAGAAGAATTAAATAACTTTCCTCCACAAAAACTAAATTAAAAATTGCCTAAATTAACACTGCTATGGACTACAAAATGCCGTTTGGAATAAGAATATTTTAGTCGCTGTGAACGCATGAAAAAAAGTAGCAGTCCAAGCTTTCAGTCATTTTAAAGGTGTGAAATTAGGCTAAGTCATGTTCTTATGTAAAGTTTGCATCGCAGCCAGTCGTTTGCTGATGTTTCATTTCTAAACTAACAGTAGCTAGTGTTGCATAATGTTGCAACTGTAGAAAGAAGCAAATGACATGCACTGAAGAATTTGTCGAAAACCAACTTGAATCCTCGAAATCAGTGGACACCTTATAATCATTCTGAGGAAAGTGCATATGGTCCAACACTGGAAACCAAAAAGCTCTTTTATTATACTTGTTAACTATTGCAGTTATTGAGAAGGTGAGACGGTAAAATGATGATCCGTGAATTGTGTTTTGGTTATAACACTAAAGATAAATAATATATATCAACCTATAAAGACCTAAACATCCATCGTCGACCAAAACCATCTACTGATCTAAACTGTTTCATACCTGTTGATATACTAATCCTATCAATACATGTAAATAATTGGTGTAAAATACAGTTTGTCATCTTTTCATGGTCATCAGATATGACCCATTTGGACGTTCAGAGGTTCCGTAGTTACCGTGTAAACACCGTCATCTTCTACAGCATTGATTTACCAGTAAAACCCATGGACTTTGATCGGTGACAGTGGATGGAGATGCTTGTTTTTTTTACATTCAGTTATTGATATCTTTGTTGAAAAAGTCACTTTTACTTCAGTTTTCTTTGTTTCGATATAATATTCCTCAACTTTAATCTGAGCTTTGATGAACATCTACACGATCAGTAAATTAAACATGGGAAAATACTAGATTTTCACTGAAGAAAAGCAAAATACAAATGATAACACTACAATAAATGGTGATAAATCACTTAAGAAATGTTAAATAAAGAGAAAAAAAAATCATTTGTGAACTAAGTAGCACTGGGTCTTTTGTGGGTTAAAAAGAAATACTTTTTTTTTTTTTTATTCCTAGTTAAAGCTGTTGTTCAAGTAGTAGCTCCTATTAGTGAGAGCAACGAACTGAATCTGTGGTGGAAGCTAAGAACTTGAAAAAGGCAGAGTTTGGTGTTTAAGTCTTTATTTCTGTGCTCTGGGTCTGAGTAATTGGAAGGGTTCAGTATCTGAATGAATGCCAAAATGTTGGACATCGTATCTTAAATGACTGGTTGGTTTTATATTTGGTCATGTACTATGTCCGTGAGATGTCGAAGGCGGACCCCATTTCTGTACATGTTTTAAGCCCTGTACATGTATGTGTATATGCAGTAGATGTCAACAGATTTAATCTTTTAACACTGCAGGTGACAGGTTTTAAATGACCCTCCATTTTACAGCGGCGGTCTGTCAAACAGCGTATTAAATATAGTACGCTGTAACATTTATGATTGTATCTGTAAAATGTCATTTACGGGGAGATTAGCCCGCACGGAAATCTTAAAAAGAATCATCTAACCTGTGTAGATATCCAGCGGGCTCACTGTTACACGGGACGATGATAAATATTAAACTTCCCGTGAAGCCGTTCTGAAATTGATTTTCAGGTAAAGTTGCTTCAGCAGTAACTGTACAAGCCAGTACCGACAGTATTCAATGTCATACAGCATGCGGGTCTGTTTGCGTCTGCGGTGGTCCATTTGCTGCAGAAAGACCCGACCCACCGACAGTCGTCAAGCTCGTGGCGAAACCCAGCTGAACTGCCGTATCATCAATTAAGTGTACGCGGCGTATCCGTCCCTGAACTCACAGACAGTAATGATACATATGTGAATGGCCCGTCTGGGATGAGAGCATTAGCGTCCCCACCCGGTCCGGTGGCATTAGCGTTAGCATTAGCATAGTTGGGAGGGCTCAGTTCCACGGAGCAGACCCTGCACTGAGCAGATAAGGGTGGTACAGACAGCGGCACACAGCAAAAGTCTGCTCAGTCGTCCCTCCACACATGCTAATATTTCTGCCGTCTCACATCCCGCTGACTCTGGAACATCCAGCCGGCCTGGGGAGAGGAGGTATTAAAAATATCTCTACAATTACAAGCAATATAAAACATGCACATAGGGAGGCTTGCACATGCACAAACACATTTCGAATGTGGGTCTACGCGCACACACACACACACACATTCACCCAAACACCATTACTCTGCATAATGACTCTGAATCGATTGGAGAAAAGGGGCTGGAGGAACCTCTGTCTTAATAGGGCTTATTACTTGTGTTTGATAGCCGTTGAGGTGCTCATACTCTTGTTATGGCGTCAGGTCTTCATTAGTTTATCTGTTATTACCAGAGAACACACACACACATTGTTAACTGTTCAAATCCAATAAAAAATTAACCGCTTGACCACAGAAAGGCCGTGGTCATAGTCAGATATCAAACAAAGCCAAGTCACAAAACAATGCATTTTTAGTTTAATTATGTGTTTTTATGAATCGGGCAGCATAGTAGTCCATGTACTGGTAATAAATGATACATAAAACTGAAACTTACTCAGGATGCAATATCAAATCTACAGTAAAGTCATATGTTTTAGTGTTTCAACACATACTATTCGGCTGTTTACTGTAAAGAGTAAGGTGCATTTTCGGTTTTTCCTGCTGCACATGTTTTAGCCCCAGAGCAACGCTGTTCAAAGACTTTGTGTTTCTCTAGCGTCTCCAGGGACCGTTCCATGAGTTACCTGCTGTAACTTCAGCTGGCTCTGAACATTCTGACATTGTGAAGTGGATGCAAATTTCTAAAAATAAATAAATAAATAAATAATAATAAAATAAACAAATGGAGAAAAAATACTTCCTAACTTTATATGTTCAACTAAACACCTTATGACCTCCACCAAGTTTGTCTGTCTGTTAGCAAGATAACTCAAAAAGTTCTGGATGGATTTTGATTAAATTTTCAGGAAATGTTGATACTGGTACAAGGAACAAATGATTAAAATTTGGTGGTGATTGGGGGGGGTGGGTGATCTGCCTTGGCGGAGGTCTGTCCTCTCCAAGTGCTTTTCTAGTTATTATTAAGCTAAAGTGCATATTTCTTAGCATCACTTAGATGTCAAAGCTGGAGGTTACAGTATGTAATCACCTTCATCTGTTTATTGATTTGTCAATCAGCAGGATTATGCAAAATAACTACAGCAATTAACATGAAACATGAAACTAGGTGCAAGGGTACAGGGCCAAGGACAAAACCTATTAAATTCTGGAACAGGTCCATAAAACGTAAGACGGAGCATTTGAATTACAGAACTGTATTTTGTTTCCTGGATCTGCTCCAACATGTAATGGTTTCGTCCTTGGTCCATGTCCTATCCATACACTAAGTCCCACGAAAATCAGTGAGGTGTTTTTTTGCATAGGCCTGCTGATAAAGGGGGTAGTTTCATAACTTGCTTGGCAGAGATATAAAAAGAAAAAAACAAAAAACAAAAACAGAAGACTTGTGGGGTCTTGGTGGAAGTATGCTCCAACATTTCAACATTTACAGGATGTGATATTTACACTGAAGAGTTCTTCTGGATCTTTATGGGGTAAGGAAGCTGTCGAAATATTTGTGTGCATCAGACAGATATGCATGCATGTAAACCTATAGTTGTGCAAAAATAAATATTTGTAAACTCTTGAATGATTTCAGTTGAACATAAAATGTATTGCGTGTATTTTACCCGTCAGAATACAAATGAAAAAGTTTTGACATCAAGAATTACAAACACGAAATGCAACTTTACAACCGCGCTTTCTCCATGACGGATACGAGTTCACCAACGTGACTCTGTCAAAAAATACGTCACCGCTTCAAAGGCATTATTTATTGAGTAGTAGATACATCGACTCCACAGACTGCGCGAGTTCAGGTTCCCTTTCCGAGATCGGGCAGGAACACTGTACAAGACGGCTGATGAAGTCAGAGAACAAAATCAGGTCAAATCAAACCATTTGTACATTGTTCTGACCATGGAGAGGAACATGAACACATACGCTATCTGTGGTTAATATTGAAAAATATCCATATCACTGGTTACGTAACTTTAGCGATGATTCCAACTTAAGTCTGGGGGAGCCACAGCTTTTTGGAGCCAACCCCGGTGGCCATCAGCGGTATTACAACTTGATCGTACTAATGCATCAGCTTCGTTTTACCACTTAGGCCTCGTCTTATAGATGCCTCCCACTGTTGCTTCATGTGTACGTCACTGACATTGTTTCATATCGCCTTTTGAAGACATGAAAAATGGGGCTGTCTGCTTTTAAAACCACACAGAGTGTAACAAAAAAAAAAAGACCTTTAAAACATCAATATATGTTATATTGTAATTAAATGCAGGATTTATTACATCACTATTTTGAGGCTGACAATTGTGCACCTTTGAATGAGGTCAGTCTATTGCTCATATTTTTCACTCCTTCTTTCTGTGTGTGTGTGTGTGTGTGTGTGTGTGTGTGTGTTGGTTTAAATGCAACATTTTTATTACCTGTATTTTATTGGCTGTGATGCAGTGTTTGTGTTTGGTCTGACTACAGACAGACACTGCTGTGGTCAGATAGGGATGTTAAGGGATTGTCTGCGCCCCACAGTGCACTTAATCTGCGTCTGTTACTTTGTCATTTGTTTTCCTGTCAAATGTACAAATGTGATCTCTCTCAACTTAAATATCCCAACCGAGTCCCATCTTGGCCTATTGCTACCGCATCCAATCTCACCGCATGCTTTGTTGAAACAAGTTGGTGCAAATTAAATACTTTGTTGTTGAGGTACAACAGTGGTAGGCACCCTGCCAGCATTGAGTTCAGACCCTCTGAGCGCAGCCTCTCGGGAGCTTGTATGAAAATGGAAATGGGCTTCTAAGAGTCAAAAACTATTACCTGAATCTACCGCTGTTCACGAAAAAAAGGCAAAGATGAAATTAAAAAAAAAAAAAAAAAAAAAAAAAAACTAAGGTGAAATGGAAGTCTTCACAGGGGGGTTAAAAAGTTAGCGAGGAAGAAAAGATTAATTTCTTCTGAGCTTTTGTTCTGCACGAAAACATATCAGTCATTCATGAGTACTATGTAATCATAATACTAACATGAATACTTAATACAGCTACACTTGCCTTCAAAGTGAAAAATGCATATTTGGTCTATATAAGATAAGGAGAATGGCGTAGGAACCCTATAGCAGAACGGTGAATCATTTCTCCTACCATCATGATAAGTGAGCTCTCAAAGTAGCTCATACTTCCTCACCATCCAAATCTGTATCTAGATCAAATATAGCACCTGATGACGGGTTTCTAAAACCACTGCATCAACCAGTTCCTGGTTAATTCTCAGCATGTAATGTACTGAAATGAGTGTCAATAAAGGATCTTTGCTTCCCCAGGAAAAAAAAAACAAAACAAACAAAACATGACACATGCTGTTGCTGTGCCAAGGTACGTATCCCCGCTCAGAATTGTTTCCCCTGACCACGGGAGCATAATTTCAACTTTTTATCTCAAAACATTGACTTTTTTGTCGTAATTGTCATAATTATGACAAAAAAAGTCATAATTATGACTTACCATGGGGATATATATATTTTTTTTTTTTTCAGTAGCGGAAATGGGCTTCTAAACATAGGAAGCCCATTTCTGAAATCCCCACGGTAAGTCATAATTATGAAATAAAAAGTAGAAATTACGCTCCCGCGGCCAGGGGAAACAATTCTCAGCGGGGCTACGTACCTTGGCACAACACTAGCAATTTCTGTCTGAAAACGATAAAAGACAAATGTCCTATTCTGTGTTATATCTTGACAATATACATAATACAAACAGCCCAACCAGAATAAAACGGGGAAAAAAAAGTGTTCTCATTTTTTAAACAAGCGATTAATTTGATAGAGGGCATACAGATTGGATTGTGGGTCAATAGAAAAAGGTCACAATGAGTCCAGATTGACCCTGTTTCAGAGTAATGGGTGCATCAGAAAGAGAAGAGAGGTGGATGAAGTGATTACCCATCATGCTTAGTGCCTACAGTATTATTTTAGTTGGTCAGCTCTGAACATCAGTGGATTTTTTTTCTACCTACACAGCGGTCCAATTCTCTCATCATCAGTACAAGAACTTGGTGAAAAATTAATGGAACATTTGGAAAAAAAAAACAAAAAAAACATGTGAAACTTACTGTCATGTTGCGAAAAAAACGGCATGGCTTAAAAACGAATGCCATTGTGAATGTGTTCTGTAGGCAAAGCTAAACGTGGTCCAGTGAAATACTATATGTGACTTTTTTTGGTCATACTTAAATATGATCAATAGGTATTGATAATTTCACACATTTGTAATGTTAACAATACTATGTGTGTGAATGTGTGTGTGTTTAGACGTGTATCTAAAGGACGAACAGAAGATAATTAACTCTTATGCATTCAGATGGTTTCTGTCTTAACAATCTTTAACATCCTAACTATTTAAACTAAAACAGGGTAAAAACAGAAATCTGGTCGCAAAGAACTTATCCCTAATATTACTGAACTAAAACAAACTAAACAAATGAATCCTATTGTAAGAACTTAAGCTACTAATACAACACTTCATCCCAATACTTTAATATTTGAATTAAAATAATATTTCAGTGATAATGCTCAGTTTTAGAAAATACTACAACAGGAATGATTAAATGAAGAAACTGTGTGTTAACATTCCACATTTTACAAGATATCAGTGTTAATCGTACTAGTATAAGTTGTAAATGGATTAATACATCACTGTGTGCCATGTGTTAAATTGTTGTCAAAATACAGTGTACCATGCAGAAACGTATTTAGAAAATCTAGTAAAGTAGAAATTCGACCATTTGGAATCGCTTGTTGCCGTATTTCTCACATGAACTTGCTTTGACCGTAAAACCGTTTTTCCTTGCAAATGAATGTTTGTGTCTTGTATAAATACAGATGCTTATTATTTATTTATTTATTTATTTATTAACCCGAAAGACAAAATATTAAAATTCGTCATCATTTCTAGCACTCACTTTCAAAGCGGCAGTTGTTTGGTGAAAGGATCTCTAAAGCATCAAGCATCTCATAAATATCCCATACTGTGATGAGGTGGTGGAGAATGGAGGACCCGAATTTGACACACTTCTTTGGGTTCAGAGATGAGCAGACTTTATTTACATTTATAAAAAATAATAATAATAATAATTATAAAAAAAAGTTATTTTACAAATAGGCAGGCAACAGCAGGGATAATTACGAAAGTATTTCGATAACTTGTTGGGTACAGAGAATATTGGAGGTTGGGTGCGCAGCCCAGACTCAAACTTAAATTGCTAATGTGGCAAATGCAAATAACTAAAATGAACAAGCTAGTGAAGCTATAACCTAAAAAGACTGTCGAAACATGACCACAGGAGTCTGAGCACTGACAGCCACAGAAGGAAAACAACGATTTTCCAATGATCATCAAAGGCGTGAACATGTCTTAATGTGTGCGGTTACATGTGTAGGCATGTGTGATGAGACGCCTCCCACAGCTTCGTTTGTTAATTAACAGTGTGTTTCAGACGCGCGTCCTGCTCATCAAACCTGTACGAGACATTACGTACTCACATGCTCAGTGAACACGGACACAAATATACTTATTATGAAATACACTGTGATTTGTCTTCTGTTAATGCTCACTCAACATTTACATAAACTGAACATGGAGTGAAATCCAAACGAGTGCAACGAGACCAAATATTTGAAGTGGTTACAGCGTTTTTTATGATTTTCTTATATGGATGGATGATGATTGCTGGCATGAATATCCTGCAGCTATGTGTCATTCACTTACAGGCTAATAGGATTTCTGCTGATGTGTTTAGCAACTAAGAACAACAGAACATTTCAATAATTGTTAGGAATTAGAGGAGAACAACAATGGCCAAAGACAAACGCAGCAAATTAAATCAAATGTAGGCGTATATTTCCTTGCAAAGATCGCACGGTTAGGCGAAAGTGTTTCTACCTGGGGATGTATTTGTTGCAAAGAAATGTCACCTGTTTTGTTTTTTGTTTGTTGTACTAGGATTTAAATGAGATTCATACACGCTTATTTGCTTTTGTGAATTCTGTTTCGGAGTCTGTTTTGTTACCTAACTCCATTTAAACCCTAATGACATGTTTGGCTGCCTAAATGCACAGTAACGATCCTGCTTTTCTACAACAGCAGCCGTGCAGAACAATACCTAATGTTAGCTTAGAAATGCAGTTAGCTTCCAGAATGATATAAACGCCCACACAAACTGTACATAAATACGTAAGGATGCATAAATCTTCGCTAATCACTAATGAACCAAATGTACTAAATGGACATGAATGTACTGAAACATCTGTAGTGAATAAAAGTTTAATACTTGATGACGACCAATCCGGTTTTTTTGGATCCATGTCAAAGTTCAGTTACAAACACTGTAAGAGCATGACATTTTATAGAAAAAAAAAAAAAAAAAGTTTGGTGGATAGTAGAACATTGGAAATCATGTGAAAAGACTATTAAAAACATAACCTTTTTAGGTTCAGCCTTGTAGCCCACGGCGTTATAGACATGTTGAGCGTGGTATTTGCGAACGCCTACGTTTAAGACTAAGTTGTAACCAAATGTCAAAGTCTTCATTTGGTGTACTGTGACTGAATCCACTTATTAGCTTTGTGACTTTGTTTAATCCGTGTCTTGAGGGGGTCATTCAGGTCGCAGGTGCCCTCGGTGAAAAGTAGGGGGGGCGCTTCTTTCACTCCAGCCAGGATTCGACCCTCTCAATATGTAAAATGTGTGTCACTCAGTAATTTATAAATGAACTACACATATAATATAGTTGCGATAAATCTGCTATTTTTGCTATAATTAAAGTAACGTTTGCTACAAGTGTGTTATTAAATAATGGTAATGCAATACCTATTCTGTTCTATTGTTTCTAATTCAACATGATTTGGAATGCAATGGAATTCAATGCCATAATTGAGTTCAACCTTATTAAAGGGAATTCTTTGCTATAGTTTGAAAAGTGGTCACATTAATAAGGTTAAATTGTATTCATTTTACCAGTGTATGATAATAAAAATGTATAGTTTTAAGTGATTTGAAGCATTTATAATGTTAATTTGCTCCAGTTTCTAGGGCGTAAAACCCTGCCAGGGCACCACCCCTGGATGTGACCATTCTCCGGCATGCCCCCACCCCCCACCCCCACTCACCCAAACACACTCTTTTAATTCTGGATCCACCACTGCATTCAGTCTTTAGGTTGATGAGATCACACAGTTCACAAATTCATCGTTGTAGACCAGTGGTTTCCAACCTTTTTTTTGGCTTGTGACCCCATTTTAACATCACAAATTTCTGGCGACCCCAGATGTTTTTGATTATGCAATAGTTTGCTATACTATGTTGCAAATAAACATTAATTTTAGACGACATTTTGTTTATGTAATGTATATTATTATGGACGGAGGAAGAAACCCAGGTGTAGATTACTGCACAAAGGGAGAATTTGATTTTCCTTGGTCAGGATATGTACAGTCAGTCCAGCTTGGATT
>JAPQRP010000009.1:23546123-23561415 GCA_037367295.1 Apogon hyalosoma | reverse complement strand
GTCCCAAGGTTGGAATCGAACCCAGGACCTTCTTGCTGTGAGGCACGAGTGCTAACCACTGCACCACCGTGCCGCCCGGTTGTATTAATTGCTGTATATATTTAATGTAGTTAGTATGTTTTTAATCTAAGGTTATACATACTGGGTGAATATTAGACCTACAGTGCATCTAACATTTGGGTGGTTTGTTTACTTGTAAGCTGCATCTTGACCAGATGCTTTTGGTAGCGATTCACAAGCTCTGAGCAGAATTCTGGTTGAATAAAGTTGTGTATGACTTTCATCACTGATTTTTCACCAAATCTGTAAAACCCAAGTGATAGCCTAAGTATCTCGAATCCGTTAGTCTTTCCGTGATTACGCACCTGAATCACTCCCCTCAGGGTGAAGAACTGCAAAGTGTACTAAACTACAAACATTTGTTTACATACCAAACCAAAACCCCAATGAAACTGTGACTCGGGTTTTTTTTTTTTTTTTTCGGAATTCCACCAGCCACAGTATGGTCACAGCAGCAACAAACACAGAAACAGCTTCAATTGCTTCCAAATTCGTTCGTTTTTTGGCATCAAAGCTTTATGTCAAACCGCTGTTTTTTTTTTTCACCTGGGCCACAGTCTGCTTCTCTACTACGTTGACAGCCTTGGTTATTGCAGTCCTAGCATTTTTTTAAATTGTTTTTGGTTCGTTTTTTGTCAGTTTGTGTGTTTGTTTGTCAGCAATTTTACGCAAAAACTACAGGACCAATTTCCGTGAAATTTTCAGGAAAGGTGTGAGGTGGTCCAGAATAGATCCCATTACATTGTGGTGAATGTAGGTCAAAGGTCAAGGTCACCAAAAATGTGTTATTGCGATGATAAGAGATAGGGCAAATCAGGTAAAACCTTTGCGAGGGTTTGTTGTGCCTGGCACCACTTGTTTTTTTTTTTTTTGTTTGTTTGTTTTGTTTTTTTTACCTCCGTCATCCCCAAGGAGACACTCTTGAAAAGTATTCCTTTTCTGGCTTCCGTCTCGGACACAAATGTTTCGATTCCTGTGGTTGTAAAGTTATTTATTTATTTATTTTTTGCCTTTTGACACCATCCCTTCTAACAAACTGAAATGTACTACTTGTCTCCTCACGTAACTGCTTCCTTCATTCACAAATCAACTCTAGGCAAGTGACTTCCTTATATAGAGAAATGGGGGCATGGTGGCATGCTAATTGCAAACTGCAAGCTTGTGTGTGTCAATGTAGAATGATTCTGATTCACACACATACGCAAGATGGTGAGAACAAAATTGATCATTGCAGATGTCATGAATTCCACAGTGATTTTGCGTATGCACTTATTTTGTGCGCAAACTAAGAATGTTGCCACACACATATTAGTGAATGAGGCCCATTGTCCTCTTGGAGAACCCAGTTATGTCCAAGTTTCAGCCGTCAAGCTCATTATTTGAGGTTATACTGCAGAAGTCTGAGGTAGTCTCTCTAATTATTCTCTGCAGATTTAGCCCTGACCCAGGGCCACTGACTTCAAAACAGTGTTATGTTCATCAAACAGCATGTTTAACATTTGGTACATGTCTCCTGGATTGAATGCCTTGCCTTTATTCTTCTAAACACATGCCTGGTCACTTAGTATTTCTCTCATCTGACTATAAATCCAACCCATAAAGCATTTTTCTTTGAAAATGTGGGCAGCTGTAAAGTTTAGTAAGGCTTGAAGGTATCAGTTTTGGAACAGGAGCAGCTTTCTTGGATGCCAGTCCGTGACAATGTCAATCTTTCGACTGCAAAGAGTAAAATTGGTGTTAAAGCAAATTCTGGCTCTTAACCATCAAAACCAGTTTTCCATCTGAACCAGTTTCCCCTTTCACACTGATGCATTGGGTCTTCTTCAACACTTGGCCTAAAAGTTACTTCTTCCAAAAATGTGTACTTGTACTGAGGATCTGGACACTCTAGCTGAGTAGAAATGGCTCCGTGTGACATTCCTGACATGTAAATATGTCTTTTTATGATCTGAAATGTACATTTATTGCGACATTGCATGAACACTGGCATAAATGATGCCATGTAACTGCATCCCATAATTAAAGCTAAAGGTAGTCCAATGACATACAGTGTGTGTGACTTTTTGGCCTGGCAGTGTATTATTTTGCGTTCTTGACCTCTTTAATTAATTATTCGTTTTCCAGGATTTTACTTCGTGCTTGTTTGGGGGAGCTGTCATATTTACTCTTTTTCTGAGTTCACTTAGGTAGATCGAATGATAACTACAACTCTTGTCAGAGGGAAGGGATGGAAATTGATTCAGTCCTCCTTTATTAATTTTATCAACCTTTATTTCACAACGTGATCTCATGACTTGCATAGATATACATGCCACTTTTAATTGCCGTTAATTTGCGTGTTATCTGTACATGTTATAAGCTTTCTGCATGTATGTTCACGCTGCGTCAAATACCACACATTGAGGGTTAAGGCTACAGTTAGGGTTACTGGTTATGTGAACCTGAGATCTTGGCGTACATTGACACGTGATCAAATGGCATTGAATAACATGAGAAAGGGTGAAAATGTGTACATATGGCACGCCAAATGTCATACGAACTGGCATGACATACAATGTGATTTCATGACATCAGTCTCTTATTTAACCAAGAAAAAACTCATTGAGATTAAAAAAAAAAAAAATCTTTTGCAAGAGTGTCCTGGCCAAGACAGCAGCATGATGATTATGTTCATGACCAAAACAATGTTTGGAGACAGAACTGGAGAGGTACCAATAAGATGTTTATGTAATGTTTAAGTTCTGTGAAATTATCCGTTTAGAAATGAATAAAAACTATAATTAATCAATAGTCTATTACACATCAGGCATCAGCCTTTTGATTACAACAGATTTTGATGCATTTGGCCCCATAAGGATGGGGCGGGGGGTCTAAATCAGAATAATAAGAGCCGTGTCAAGAGGCTTTGGCAAGTTAAGACACGTTGGGACTTTCAGCAGTGGCAAATTAATGCTTTACATGGGAGTATGTATAGTTTTGAGCCTGTCTTGATTCCCATTCTGTCTTCTGTGTTACCTCACTGTCAACTTTATACTTATCTCTCCCAGTCTTAGGGCTTTCTGCTCTTTGACAGCATCAGTGATCCTCCCACACCGCAGGAAGCAGTCAGGTATCAGGCGGTGAACACCAACCGTTTGATATGATCAGAGTGCCTTTTATCTGTCAGCGAGTCCATCACTGCGGTTAGGTTACATTTAGAAACACTTCACATTACCTGATAATCTGTGCAGGCCATCAGGCCAGAGCAAGATCAAGATCAGGAAACTCCCACTCAATAACACAACTTGCAGATCTGGAGCTACCTGTGTACATGTGAGTGGAAATGGCAGTTTTCAGGTCTACAGTGATGTTGTTTGGCATGAAATCAAAGCAGAATTGCAAGGGGCAGCTAAGAAGATGAGAGTTAATGTGTTTGTGGAATGGAAACTAACTAATCAGCTTTAAGACTGCACTTATTGGAGCATTGGAAACTAATCAAAGTGAAGAATGGGGCTATTCAAGTCCAGGGACAAAGCATTCACTCTACAAGAGAGGACAAAAGAAGATGTATTAAAGAATTACTGCATTAACAGAAAACCACACCCCTTAGTTCTGTTGTTTTATTTATAACTGTACCTACAAAAGTTCAAGGCACTACTTTCATGTACTGTATATGGAGTCAACACAGTGATTTATTACCAGGTAACAAATGCCAAACCATACATGGTACGTAAACAATGACAGAAGGATGTCACTTCAAAACTGAAGCTTAAACATTTCCATCACCCCGTGGTGGCTGGCTGTCAGTATAAGGCAATGAAAACACATGTGACGAGTGGTGCCAGGCACAACAAACCCCGCCCCTCACACAAATGTCACCCATTCTAAGTAAATGAGAAGATTTAAAAAATTCATAAAAAATGTTGAACTTTGACTGACTTTTCCCAAAATGTAATGAGATCCATTCTGGGTCACTGGCAATCTATAAAGTCAATTTGGAATGAATTCAACCAATAGTTTTGTTACTACAGACATGTGAACTTTCGCCCATTATAAGTAAATGGGGGAAAAAGATATAAAAAAATTCATGAAAATTTTAAACTTTGATCTACTTTTCTAAAAATGTAATCACATCTATTCTGGGTCACTGGCAATCTATAAAACAAATCTGATATGAATTCAACCAACAGTTTTGCCGCTACAGACATCTGAAATTTCACCCAAAGTAAATGGGGAAAAAAAGGTTTTAAAAAAATCATTAAAAACTGTAACTTTGACCGACTTTTCTCAAAATGTAATGAGATCTACTCTGGGTCACTGGCAATCTATAAACCAAATTTGATATGAATTCAACCAATAGTTTTGCTGCTAGAGCGTTGAAACAAACAAACCGAACCAAAAACAATACCCCTTGCCTCCCCTTCAGGGGGCGGGGTAATAAGTGGTGCCAGGCACAACAAACCCCGCCCCTCGCATGTATTGTAGCTTATTTTGGAATCCGTCCAGTTGATGTCATCATGTCTATGCATGTGCTGATGTCAGCATATCAATTGCCCCTATATATGTTCCAAGTTTTAAGTAAATTTAAACAAATCTGATGTTTTTATAGACATTTAAAATTCCGCCCATTATAAGTAAATGGGGCAAAAAATAGATTTTAAAAATTCATAAAAAATCTGAACTTTGACCTACTTTCCCCAAAATGTAATCACATCAATTCTGGGTCACTGGCAGTCTGTAAATTCAGTGTGATTGGAATTCAACCAATAGTTTTGCCGCTAAAGTGTTAACAAACAAACAAACAAACTGAACCAAAACCAATACCCCTTGCCTCCCCTTCGATGGGGGGGTAATAACTTTACCCCAAGGTGATTTCTGCCTTTTTGGATACATTTTATGTGACTGACATGGTGTTCAAGTCATTACTTTTCCTGAGCATTTGACCGAATAGCTTATCCCAAATGGGTGATTGACAGCTGTAATGACCAATTGCTGTCAACAGTCTGTCACTCATGCAGAAACAGAAGAAATTTGTTGCGTCACCAACAGGTAGATGCCACATCCATACGTCTCTACTGCACAGATCCTCCAACCTTTTGTACAGTCTGTAATGCCACTTCTCTGCTGACAGTGTTGCCTCGACTCACCTTCACTCTGTATCATTTTTTTTTCGTAGTGTTTCTCCATCAGGGATTATCAGATACTGTTTCAAATCCCGCCCTCACTAAGTTTCCAAGCACGCCAAAGCAACGCTGTAATCATGACATCTAATCTTCAAATCACAGACTGGTTGAGTCAGAATGATCACTGTGTCAATATGTAGCACCTCATTGTGTTAAGATGTTGGATACCAAACCTAGCATGTGGGAAATCTCTCAAAAAAAAAAAAAAAACTTAAGATAATATTTCATTCCAGATATTATAGCTTCCATTTTTAAGTTTCATTCTCCTCCATTGTTGCCTTGCTCACAGCTGCAGTCACACTGAAAACAATGTCACAATAAATTAAGCTGCGCTGTTATAATGACGCGACTACAATGTGAATACAATGCCTGCAGTGTAATGCTGTGTGTTGCTGGCCAAAACCAAACTGAGCCGAACCAAGTCAAGGCAACTCAATCTGACACCGGCAGTGGAAAAGTAGAATAAGAATAACCAATTAGACATGTCGACATAACCATCCTCAAACAAGAAATTAGCACAATTTTACTGTGACTGTAAACTGTAGATAGGCCTGCAACATAAACTACTTAAAATGTACCTGTACTGGTCAAGCTTAGAACATTAATGGTGTTTTGTGTTTTACTTGTAAGCAAGAGACGCTTGAATTCAGTAAAAAAAAAAAAAACACGCACCACACTGGACCTTTTTATTACAGGAATTACAGGAAGGTGCAGAACCTATGGGGAGCAGCTACTGCCGTCCAGAAGTGACGTACCCACATTGATTCCAGGTAAAGGAGTGCTAGTAAACAAGCAGCAGTCAGTGAGTGAGATTGAGTGGAAAACGTGTTTGCGCTTGTTGTTTGTGCAGCCGTAAGCTTTGCACTCCACCATTGATCTAGAGATGCAACCCAGTACCGGTCCATAATGTGTCATCTTAAACTGGTGTCTGCTGCAGGTATTCCCATAGCTCAGGTAATCCGACAACACAACGTGTCTGCATCACTACCGGTGCTGGAACAGCCCGTGAAGGAGGCAACATGTTTCTGACAATGCCTGAGCAGTGACTCAGTACTTGACACCAGGCTTTGACGTAAGTTACCTGACAGAAGTACAACCATTATACTGTATGTGATCTTTTGAAGTAGCTCATGATGAAAATTCATTGTAAGTACCCTTTAAATGAGGTCGACTGTAGGAGGGAAGTGTGACACAAATCCTGGTTTGTGACATTTAGGTCAAACATTTGTTTTTTATGAACATCCATCCATCCATCCATCCATTCTAACAAATCGTGCAGTATAAGAACAAATTCCTTCTAATGCAGTGCTACTGTCAAGAGTTGGCCGAGCTTCAGGTGACAAACTAACTCGAGTCTGAGGCACTTCGAGGTTTTTCTTTCCTCTTTTATTTTCAATAATTTTGAGCAGCAGCTGGCATCTTCCGAGCATTCCAACATCCATCCGCCAACTCCAACAACAACCCAATGACCACTGTGAGGCTTTTATATCTATTGCTGCCTCCAGTGGCGCAAACACATTCCATTCACACAGGGGGAACCATTAACACACAACATCTATAAAACACAGTGAACTATACATCACCAACCCCGTACCCAATCTATATACACACCGCTATATACAAACACAACATACTATACAACAATAACACATCAGACTCAAATATACGCCAAAATATTTACATAACCCACCACCTAACACCCCTACTGAAACTCACCTCTGTGTGCGTCACCCGAGCGGAACTATAATTAGTCCATCAGACCTCGGGGAGCCGTTTGACCGACGGACTACTCCACCCGGAAGCCAACGCAGGTAAGTTCGCGTCTGTGTTCCTTGTTTTTCTATTAATCCTCTATCAGTATATCACGCTTACCCCCGCTATATTAACTTTTCAATAAATGCCTGGCTACTTCCCTCAGTTCTGTGACCGTGCCGAAGACCCGGCTCCCCCCCCCGGCTGGAAATACCCCCCTACACCGACATATACTGACAGACACCTTATATCTTTTTACACAATTAATACATTTTATTTTCACTAAAATGTGTGTTATTTATTTTCCTTTATATACAATAATCCCCTGTATATTCTAATATGTGTCCGCTGTTTATCCTCTAACTATGTAACGGCGGCTTGTCGTTACAGCTACCAACTACATGTGAAGTTGTGCGGCCACAGATCCTGAGTGTCGCTGAGACAGACAGGCCTCAAACAAAATCAGTTTTCATTTGATTTACACCTAAAAAAAAAAAAAAGTAATTGTTATATAATATATTGTATGGACAGCAGTGAAATCCTCACAAATAAAATATTATTTTAACTTCGATATTGAAGTTTTAGGATGAATTGTTTTCTTAGTTAGTAGTTATTGTTTTAATGTATGATTCATTTGTTTAATCTGTTTTATTTCAATAATGTTAGTAGTGAGTTCTCTGTGACCAGGATTTGTGTAGTACAGTTTTAGTTTGAATATTTCTGTCGGTATGTTAAACTGGTTAAGATAGGAAACATCTGTCTGCGCAGGATTTAAGTATTTTTTGTTCTTCCTTTAGATACACGTCTAAACACATATTCACACACATAATGTTGTCAAACAAAGGTGATAAGATGTAAACTTATTGTTGGCATAAGTTTACTTGGAGTTAAGGCCCCACTTCTGCTTGACCAATTTAGATAATGCTAAGTTAAAGACAAACCCATTTGTACGGGGTGAGCCCGCCCATAGGGAAAATAAATGTACAGTTCATTTTATGTTCGGGGCTCACTGTTTCTTGAGTATCCATCGATCAACTTTGAGACCGAGATGAATCCAGACACATTTCTGGAGCTTCCAGTAAAAAAACAAAAAAACAAGGATATTGTGTAAAATTCACGGCTGCAGGTGGGAGACATGTCTGATCTCTTTGACGTTCTTCCCCAGCTGTAATCTGGAAGTTGGATTTATGTCTCTGTACGCCCATCTAGGAAGAGGAACTTCGTTGAGTAAACGCACACAGAGTTCAAGTCACAATTCACAGATTGGGCAGAATTCGAGCCGCATAAAGTGTTTATTCATATACAAAATAAACACTGAGTTGAAATCTGCAGAAACAACTGACTTTTCTTGCACTGGGAGACCATTTTTATATTGTAAACAGTAGGTTGGGTTTTAGCTGTAAACCATACGCCGTTTTCCTTTTCGATCATATTTTTGAACATTATTCCAGTCGTGTCGGAAGCCCCCCTTCTTGGCTTCATCCCTGATTGGACAGTCATATATGCATATGCAACTATTTCCTGATATTAGTTTATCATATATAAATACGTAACTTTTTCCCAGAATATGTAAATTATTTCCCAGAATGTCTGAAATTGCCACGCACGTGTACTTTTGTTCACCACATTTGGAAAACTTTCCATGGGTGCACGTGTTCTTTTTTTCATGGTTCTCCCAAGAAAAAAAAGTCCGCTACTCTAATACAATCTTCACATTACACTAAGAATAACTTCTGACATGCAAATGAATACAGGTTGAACAATATTAAGTTCGAATTGAATACTTTTGATTAAAATACTGGTTTCTGACACCACAATACCATGCACTTTGTTTTTTTTTTTTTTTCAGAACTATCCTGCAGGCATGATTCCTAGTTTTCCAATTCATGTAGCTATACCGTGGGGAGTTGGACAAAAAAAAAAAACTACATGACAAAATTATTCACTCTGGTCCTTTGACTTGAGAGCGTCTTTCTTTCTTTGATGTCGACCACATGATGTTAAGTGCATCATTTCACACAGTGGAGATCTACTGTCACACATGGCATTTACACATTCTCTACTGTTCCTGTCTCAAAGGAAGGTGAAAAACATGTCTGAAGTCAAAACAGTAAGAAATTCCTTTTTTTTTTTTTTTTTAATGTTCTCTCAGTAATAGGAAGAAGGCACAGGAAGCATGGGAAGTTTCGATTGTCGTCCCGGTGGGCTTCACCAGCCCACATGAGCAGTGACTTCCAACCCGGGGCAGTGTCTACGAACACAAAGTAAACTTCCACAAATTACCTTAGGATGGAGAATAAAATTGAAGCAACCTCAGGGGAGGACACTCAAAGCGAGATACTGTACCCTCGGTATCTCTCAAAATAGGATTTGACAAAACGTTGATAGGAAAAAAGCAGGAAGCAGCCTCAGCGGATGTTGGTTTGTGCAAATACAAAGCGCTGTGAAGCATGTGCGATTCAAGAAGAAGACGGTGATCATTTCAGAAAAAAGGAGTATAGGAAGAAATGATTTGGTGAATCAGAACAATAGAAGAACATGTAGAACTTAAGAATTTGTTTTCATTAAAAAAATAAATAAATTACAGTACATTTTAATAAAACAGTGGAGCAAGCATTGAATAACTGGTAAATAAAAGGTGAGCTCAGTCTGCGGTGCCACTGCGCTTTACAAAACAATTAACAATCCCACAATCCTGAAAACTAACAAGCCCGTACACTCATTACAACATAACACTAGTTGTCAGGACCTATTTAAACATTGTAGACTATGACTACATTCAGACGGCAGGTCTTAATGCACAATGCAGATTTTTTGGTGAAATCCGATTTTTTTCGTGTGCTCGTTCATATTACACATTGAATGCAACTTCTATCAGTTTTGAGTATGAACTGAATCCGACCCTGAAGTGGACCCGCATGCGCAAAAGAGGTCCTGATATAATACGTGACACACAGGCATGTACTGTATTCATGTTTTTCTAGTCGCTCCTTCCCCTGGGACGCAGAATCGTGACGTCGCATTTCAATGACTTAAAGTTCAGACAAATGCGACTTGGCCGTTCAGACTGAAGTCACATTGCAAAATATCAGATACGTATCAGATTTAGGACCACAAATGAAAGTGGCCCGGGTCCGATTTGAAAAAAAAAATGGATTTGTGCTGTTCAAACTGTCTTTAACAGATCGGATACAGGTCATATATGGGCAAAAAAATTTAATTTGGACCGCATTTGCCCACAGTGCGAAGTCGAGGGAAGGTTAACATCTGGTCAAAAAAATGAAATTATAATCTACACCAGACTTATATTTTGAATTACTTATATTTTCAGTAAAATGTATTTTGAATTGAGAAAAAGAATTGTGAAAAAAACATTTGAAGACTTTTATGAGTGTGAATGTTTGGAAAGGGACCGTTTTGTGCCGTCATTCTGGGTTCATTTTATAAAGTCTCATAAATTTATTCCAAATGCATTGATATTTGACTATTGTATTATTTATGTCATATTCTAAACACAATGTTTAAAATTAATAAATGCATATATCTATGTAAAATACATTTGAATATAATATTAACATCATTTGCATGTTGTAAATATTGTAAAAAAATAAAGTATATGATCTTGATAATTGAAATAAGAATGTTTAATTAGATATTTACTTTTGTTGTCCATCTGTGACACTGCTATTTTTCAAAACTCTTACTATTTAGGTATGATCAAATGTTTTTTTTTCCTCTAACCAGTTATTAGGTTGTAAAATGGAACATTTTAAGGTATAAACTGACTACGTTAGGATGAAAATGTCAGAGGAACTTTTGAGAACTTTGTAATTCTTGCAAAAAAAGACATTAATTTTTTGTCCATCTGTGACGTAGAAGTTTTTCTTAATAATAATAATAATAATAATAATGATGCATGTATTTATATAGCGCTTTTCTTGGCACTCGTGATATTTTTCATTTATAAATACGCTGAAACTAAATTTTGTCCTTTGAGTATGTTTAAGATGACATTTAGAATTTTACAATTGTGTATAATATTTGCCTTAAACTTGTCTGGTTCAAAAGTTATGAATCAAAAAGTAGTGGGTTGTCCGTCTGTGACGCCCTCGGCCTCACCCTACAGTCTGATCGTAGCCTATAATTCCTTTCTAAAATCTGAATTTATTTTTTTCTGTATTCCGCCGTGCATCTCTCATTTTGTATTACTCGCGGTACATTTTTTATGTTTTCTCTAGTAATCAGTTTACTTTCAGCACAATTAAGATCAGGGACTTCATCAGGAACATGAAAAAGCATGTTGTCCCGTCTCCCACGCAACAAGCATAAGAATATCCGGAAGATATTTTTTAAATGTTTTTTTTCTTCCCTCTACAATCGAATCCCATTAGGAATAAAAGGGACTGCGGCATACCTCAAATTGAACCACAAAGATTCTACAATTTGCCGTCAGCCTCCATAATCTATCTTTTAAACAGCTTGCTACAGAGGGCTCCTGAATGCGTTGCCCAAGCAGTCCGGTGACAGCAGTAATAGATGGTCTTTTTATGTGCAGGCTCTTTAATACTCATATCAACCCCCTCTCTCCTTCAGAGCTGTGTGTGGGTAAGTATAGGCTGACGCCGCCAGTAGAGCAAACATAAAAAATTTGTGAGTGACTTGATAAAAGCGAGCTAGCACGAGGTAATGAGCGGAGACTTTCATTAAATTAGAAGCACCTTTCACCCAAATGAGGAAAGAAAACAACAGTCCCATTCTTATCATCAAATAACATCAAAAGAGTTTTTTTTTCCCCTCCTCCTATTGCTGATTTGTTGCGTGCATTTCTGCCTCTATTTCTAAATGCTGTTGACGCTTTGCACAACTTCTACAATGGTGATAAGAGGCAAGCAATTATACTGTCTTCACCTAAAGGCACAGGCACCGGAGAAATTTCTGCAGCTTCCGTCCACGAATTTTACAACGCATCGGAATATGTATGAGTTATGAGACGAGCGTAAGGAACAAAATGGTCGCGTGTGGATTTATGGATTGTTTGTGCGTTGACAAGGGTGGAATTAGAAAAGAAAGGAAGAGAGAGTGAAATGCGAGTGTGTGTTTTGTGTCTGCAGCCGTGCAGTAGCAGAGCAGAGTGACAATGAAGGGGAGAAAAAGAGAACATGATTGAGTGGGACATTTTGGCAGCGGTAGACGTGAGCTGGAGCTGGGATTGAGCCTTTGCATGCTTGTGTGTGTGTGTGTGTGTGTGCGCGTCTATAGGGGTGTACCAAAGTCTGAGTCACCCTGGACCTATTCTTTACTTCTTTATTGGCATTCTAAAGCAGCCGCCTCTGTGCTAACCTGAGCAGTGCCACAGTTGTTGATAGGGCTGCCAGTGCCCATGTCCCTACTGATTGTGTATGTAGAGAGGGTGTGTGTGTCTGAGCCACATACAAACACACACGGGGATCGAGTTGTGTATTTAAGCCACATGACAAAGGTTTACCTGAGAACATAATTGATATCCTGACTGTGGTTTTACTGCACTTCTACCAGCTTAACCCCTAAAGACCCAAACATCCACTTAACCCTTTGAAGCATGAATTATGAAAAATATATTCAAGATTTCTTTTCCTCTTTTCCTGAGTGTTTTTATTCCTCTTTAGGCATGAAAAAACAAAACAAAATAATGTGATAGACATTTTTTAATTAACCTTTTTTTTTTTTAGGGTTTTACAAAAAATGTCCATTTAGCTGGACACCGTGTGGTTCATTTTTGAAGCAAAGAAACATGTATTTAAAACCCATCATCAGGAAGTGATAAACTGTGTGACAGCTATGAAATAACATTTTTAATGCAGCTAATCTGGTGTTTTCTCACATTTTATCATACTCTAATACTAGATATTACTCACTTCATGGAGATAATATACAAAAAATGATGATGAGAGTTGTTAAAATGTGCGTTTGTTATGTTTGCGTTCCTCTGTTGCACTTTTGGTTTGTTCACGCTGTGTTTATTTTTCAAAATGTGGACAAATGGATGTTTTTATGACTATCTTTTGAATAAAAATATTGACAACAAGAGGCAAAAAAACCAAAACAACAACAAAAAAAACCATGTAAATAATTGGTGTTAAATGCAGTTTGTCGTCTTTTCATACCCATCAGATATGACCCATTTGGACATTCAGAGGCTCCGTAGTTACCATGGAAACACCGTAATCATCTCCAACATTGATTCACCAGTAAAACCGTGGAGTTCGATAAATGACAGCGTGACGCACCTCCCTCAGCGCTGTCCGTACTTTATGTTAGTTTTGTTCACTTCCTGTTTTATTTTGGTGAGGGCTTCCTGTTCACTTGTGCGCACTGTGTCTGTCTTGTCTGCGTCCTCCCTGATTCCCTCGATTATCTGCACCTGGGGCTCATTACCTCATTCCCTTTATACACTCCCCTCTCCTCTTGTCTGTTCTCAGTGCATATTTCATGCCTCGCCAAGCTAAGGATCTCCCTAAACCTTCTCCTGCACCGTTGTCTAGCCTACTGGTAATCAGTGTTAGTTTAGTTTATGTTTGTTGGATCCCACGTCTGTGAAGATCTTTTGTTCCTCCTTGGAGTTAATAAATACTCATTATAATTTCCGTCTGACTCAGGCTCGTGCATTTGGGTCCAAACCTTTTGAGTTTGTAACAGACACGTGGTTTATGTTCAGTTACTGATATATTTTATTGAAAGAGTCAGTTTTTCTTCAATTGTCTCCGTTTCTGATATAATAACCATCAATTTTAATCTGAGCTTTTATGAACATCTACAGCTGTTTTAGTACTAGGTTGTATTTGCAAGTTACCAAGTTTTTTGCAGTTCTCTGTTGGCTTCAGATTTTAGCCTCAGGGATTACAGGTGTGGTCTCTACTGACTGCTCATAGCATGAAACACTCAACTGGCACCCAGCTCCAGATTAAAAGAAATGCAGCTTGCCTCCAGGTAGCTGTGATGTGCCTTGTACAGTCCGTAAGACGACAGAGAAAAAAAACAATGGGATCTGTGTCAATTTTTCAACCGTGACAAGCAAAACAAGTCAAGGCTGCTGAGGTTTGCAAGAAGAACAGCGTGTATTAAGTGTGTTTACTTCAAATGGGAGTCTGTAATGGTTGATGCTTGACTCACATTAAGCAGTTTGTTTTGTATACAGGTGTCTGTTCTTTGGGTTACTTGTACGGTGGCCGACAAGGGCCACGCATATTGCAACAGCCCAATGAGTCTCAGTTAGAGAAAACAGCTGCAAGTACAGAAACGATGGAAATTCACAAACTCAAACACAAGTCTAACCGAGGTACAAAAAGAGGAACGTGGTGCAAATGAAAAAATGCGCCGCAAGAAACAAAAACGCATGCATAGTCATCAAATGCTCTGCAAATAGAGAAACGATGCAAAGCACAAAACGATTCAAACCAAGAAAACATCTGCAAACGAAAAACGCTGCATAACCAGTCACTACAACGGAAATGCTCCAAACCTGTAGGGGGCGCTGTCATCAGAACAGCTCAATGCAAAGACACACAGGCAGGAGAGAGAAAGAGATGGAGAACAGCTGACTGTTTCAAACTACAGTGGGAACAAATTGAAGTTACGGCGTAGCGTGGTAATGTGACTTTGATTATGTTTGACACTAGTCTGTTGTCTGTAAACACTGGCTGGCTGCAGGTTTGGAGCACTTCTGTTGTAGTGACTGTTTTTTTTTTTTTTTTTTTGCAGATGTTTTCTTGGTTTGTATTGTTTCTCTATTTGCAGAGCATTTGATGATTATGCATGTGTTTTTGTGTCTTGCAGCGCATTTTTTCATTTGCACCACGGTCCTCTTTTTGCATTGGGGTCTTGCAATGTGTTTAGCCCTTGTCGGCCACCGTATACTTGTCCTTCAGACTGTGCTGAAAAAGAAAATGTCAAGAGCTGTGCTGGTGTTTCATGTACTAGTGTGGCGGTGACATGCAATGCACAGAGTGTGAGGGCCGGTGTGAGTAATGAATTAATCACATTTTCATGTCACCTTAAGACAGTGTTTTTCAACCTTGGGGTCGCTTGGAATTCGAATGGAGTCGCCTGAAACTTCTAGTAAATGATAAAAAAAAAACAAAAAACGTACTAATAAAAGAGACAATCACAATCCATAACAGACATGACAAAGTGTGAAGCTGAAACTGAAGCACTGTGGTACTGTTTATCTGTCAAATGTTTAGACTGAAGCACTGTGGTACTGTTTCTGTCAAATGTTCATTGTGGTGGGTTTCAGATGCTGCAGCTCTTTCATAATTCATAGTTTGAGTTATTGTTTGTTC
>JAPQRP010000009.1:23521305-23536108 GCA_037367295.1 Apogon hyalosoma | reverse complement strand
ATCATCATTTGCATCAAGTATTTTGGAAAATCAAACAAAAACATCATTTGCATAATAATTTGGAACGCAGTGTATGTAACTGATGGTGTAATACACAGCAGATCAGAAAACTTCTTGTCTCTCACCACTGACTAATACTTTTTTTTTTTTTTTCAGAAAAAGGGTCCAATGGAGGATAGAAACCATTTATTCTTAACATAGTATTGTAAGAATGTTTTTCATATGACTTTACTTTTATGATTCAACAAACTACAGTTTGCATGAGATATTAACAGAGGGGCAGTAACACATAGAAAACAGCTGTCGTATTTGGTTGAATTTATTAATAAAGAGGATCTGAAACAAATATTTTTTAGGCAATGGCTACTGCCACAGTACTGTGGTATGAAATATCGATTTGTCTTTTATCACAGAGCCACTCAGATATTAGCATTTGCACTGTGACAATAAGCAGTAAGGACATGTTGTTGCCACAGAGCCAATCATAGATACTGTTCTGTGAACTCATTGGCCTCTTGTTGCCACAGTACTGTGGTGATATATGGAGTATACACCCCATACACACAACAACAAAATTACTGTATATTGATCCACAAAAGTTTAATGTGGTTTTGGCCTTTCATCCACATGACACCAGTGCTGTCTGTGCCCTGAAACAGTATTTTTAGAAAACAGGTCCCAAAACGAAAAAATCTCACAACACCGCCCTCGCGTTGCCGTATGGATAGACAAACACCGCTTTTTGGAAACAATGACGCCATAGCACCATGTGACCAGAAGAAAAAAAAACCTGTACGTAACCTCACGCACATGCTCACTGCGCTCTTCTGTGATTTGAGAGTATCCTGCAGCTCTGTCTGTTTGCGTACAGCGCCACATATGGGCATTCTAACCCAGTTCTCCTGTTTCCACCTGAACACAGATATTTCTTGAAATGATACGTGCATGGAGATGAAACTTTTAGAATCCGCAAAAGAAAAATACCAGGAGCGTTGTCATCCGGACGTAGCCTCCGGTCACTGGTACCTTAGCCTTTTCAATAGGCACTTTGAAAATATGAATCTGGTTTATTTTCTTTGTACCGTGGGTAGTATATGGTACTGCAGTTAAACGTCTTATTCCCTTTAATTTAATAAAAAACTAGATTGCATTTCACTTTTTTCACTTGTGATATATAACTTACATTGATACTATATTAATAGATATGATCAGATTATCTAGTGTATTTGATGCACTGGTGTATTGGTAAGCTGGTAAGCAGAAATAAATGTTGTGAATAAAGTTGAGTTGATCTAATTAACTCTATTCATATGCTGTTGGTGACAAAGTGAAAAACAATCACATTTTCTGATAAATCCTAATAAATCCATTTCATTGCAATTCCATATATTACCCGAGGTACAGAGAAAATAAACCACACTAATATTGTCCAGTGAGTCACGTTCACTTCCAAGTCATAGAAATGTGCATTAGCATTGATTGACATTCACATTATGTGACAGGAGTTTAACCACATTAGGTTTTTTTTTCCCATGAAGATTATTACATATGTCGATTTTAATCATTCAAATACATTTTCTCGTGGCACATTGACATTGTTACCATAATAAATGTCACTTCATACTACAGGATTTACAGTGTTCCCTTTTGATTCTAATCATTTAACCAAAGAAACAATATAATGTACTTTTGTTTTTTTGCCAATTTTATGAAATAAAACTCAACTATGTATTTATGTCGCTGGTGATATTGTGAATTTTTCCCATGATCCTGCAGAGACTGTGTTTTACAACAGCGTATTAGGGCCCCCAAGAAAATAAAAACACTTCTCACTATGACAATAAAGTTGTAAAAGATCAAGATAAAACCTATAATTTTATGAGACTAAAGTCGAATACAAAAAGAGTCATAGTATTATGAGAATGAAGTCGTAGTTAAAAAAAAAACAAACTCATAATTAATGAAAATAATGCAGTACTTTTGTGAGATTACAGTCATAATATTTCAAGAATAAATTTGCAATAGTGCGATAAAAAGTCATAATTTAGAAACTGTAAGCCTAAAGCCTTGTCAATGACAGAGTTTCTGGTTACAGTGAACTCGACTTTATTCATATAAATTATAATATTTTATGATGTTATTCTCGTAATACTATGGCATTATTCTCAAAATATGATGACTTTAATCTCATAAAAGTAATACACAATTTTTGTTAGATGATTTTTTTTAACTATAGCTTTATTCTCATAATATTATGGCTTTATTCTTGAAATATTATGACTTTATTCTCGTAAAATTATCACTCTCTTTGTATTTCACTTTATTCTGATAAAACTATGGGTTTTATCACGATATTTTATGATTTTGTTCTTGTAGTGACAAGCGTTTTTATTTACTTACATGGCCCTAATATGCCGTCATAGTGTTTACATCTTTTTAATGGAAAAAAACAACAACACTAAATTCTGCTGTTTTTCAAGGGTTTCTCAAAAGATCCCATAGACCTGAATATCCCTGACATTAAAATTCATGACAGCGGTACCAGGATCCTATGTGTCTGCTGTAATAACATATAGAAAATCCCAGCTGCCTTTGAATGCATTTTGCAGCCTCTTTATGTGCAGTTTCCATGACGACACAAGAGGCAATAAGCAACTTAACGCTGACTCTGACCATCCATTGTGGAAATTTGTTCAATCAACAACACAACTCTCAGGTGATTATTTCCAGTCCACAGACAGGCGCAGACCCACTGGGGTCCAGTATCACACCCCTGCACGGCCACATGTGGGCGCTACTTAAACCTGGGATGCCATCTAGCTTTTATACATGTCCCTTATTAAGTGCACCATAAAAACAACACATTATAACCTATAATCAACAAAAATTAAAAGTCTGTTACCAACAGGAAGAGTGTACATTGCCTTGACATGTAGTGTGTGGCGGGGCGTCCAGATCCTGAACAGCCTACTGAAGCCGATCTCAGAAGACTGAATGATGCTGATGTCAATAGTGAACCCTGTTTCAAAGTCACTTAGAGCTTTTTTAATTGCCACCTAGAGCCAAAATCTGAGTCAAATGGGCCTGTGAAGCATTTTTATACATGCCACAGAGCGTGGTTGGATGTTAATTGCTCAATTTTACCACAGAGTGCACCTGTGAGGAAGCATCTGCTTTCATTAAGTTGCCCTATAATTTTTCCTTTAATTTGTCACCAGTTTGTATATACACCTGTCTGCCACATAGCGATGAAATATTCCCGATATTTCTATTTGTACATTTCGTTGATGTCTAAATCTTACATTATGTCAGGATGATCCAATGTGTTATGCTTAGTTTTGAAAATTACTGGATAAAAAGACAGAATAACATAAATATAAGAAAAAAAAATACTACTCTACTACTTTGCCACTTGTTTCTACTAGTACTTTTATTCTGTGATTAATAATAATAATTATATATATATGTATATATATATATATATATATATACATAGTGTGTCTGTTAATGATGTATGGATTTGTCTCATTGCTTTCTACTTACACATATTGTGCATGCTATAATATATTATTATAACATAATAAGCTACTTATTATTATATTACTATTTTGCCACTTGTTTCTACTATTACTTTCCAATGTGCAATTGAACATTTTCACCACTGTTTTTTTTTTTTTTTTTTATAGTCATTGTTTTGCTATTTTCTTGTATTTCTTGTGTGTATTTGGTGTTGCACTGCTATTCAAAACTCAATTTCCTGGGGCTCTGCCCAAAGGATCAATAAAGTTCTATCTAATCCAGTGGTTCTCAGTCTTTTTCTGTCGGGCCCTCCTTAGGAGGACGAAAAATCTCCAGGCGCCCCTCAACTGCAACATAATTTTAACAGTGGTGCAATGAACTTTTATTGAAAGGAACATCAAATATCATAACAATACTTTTTATTTTCCGTGAATAATTTTTTGTTCAATTAAAAATAACTTAGATTTTTGCTTGAACAATACAAATAAACTCAACCAGACTGCTCCCTGAGACAATATTTTTCAAATAAAAATAGGAAATGCGCAGTTATCTTACAACTATGACAATAAAGTTACTTTTTTTTAGAACAAGAAACTAATTTTGGTAAAAAAGATAAACATTTGAATAATATCAGTGTCTGTAATGAGCCTGTTTCCATTGCACATCTCAGAAGATTAAAGTGCAAACTGTACAAACTGTGCAAAATCAGAAACATTGCGCATGTTTCTTTTCCAGTCCAATCCTTGTCCCTTCTCCAGACCTAAACTCTTTGTCTGGTCTAGTGACAGATCACCATGGAGGTAGATTGGTTTGTTGTACCTCCCTAAAATGAGTCCAGGGTGCTCCATCACTGAAACATTAGTTCCACCTGCTACATGTTCTAACCTGAAGAGAAAAAAAAAAGCACCCAGGAGTGATGAGTGATTTGAAAAACACTGATCTAATGTAATGTAATGTAATGTAATCTAATTTACTCAAATGTAATGTCATGTGATGTAATCTAATCTAATCTAAATCAAAGCAAATCCTTCTGTTACATAATTGCTGCAGTGATTAATATTTTTTTTTACCTCATGGAGAATCTTTGGAATATGCTGAAGACTTTACGCAGTAATCTGACTTTACATCATCAATACAATACAAATATTAACCCTTTTAGCGCAAAAGTCGCAATATTGTGACAAGCAACATAACTGAATGAAGCAGACTTTCTGAAATCTTGATATAAAAAATTGAACATTAAAAAACAAAACAAAAAAAAAATCCGGGGCCTAAAGGATTTAATGTAACTCTAGACAGAAGTAAATGTCGTGACATTTGTTGTGGCGTTGCATCGGCGTGGTGTGGCATAAACAACGACTTGGTGAATGTTTCCTTTGATCAAAGCTAAAGGGATTTTTTTTTTCTGTTTAAATAAAAACTGGTAAAAATTAGACTAAAAGTGTCTCTAAATGCTGTTGAATTTGTGTTATGTTGTAACTTTTGCTCAGTAATACGACACACACAGGAAGTCTCAACAATGTCCTGTTTTAGAGATTTACACTTTATTATTTATTGCATGTATTGTATTTATACTTGCTGCTGCACTGGCAGGAGAAGCACTGTGATTTCATTGCATACCTGTTGTGCAATGACAGTGATAATGTTAAAACTATACAAACCTGGTGCACGTAAAACCCATTTGAAATCGCCTTGAAACTGCTTTTAACTCCAACTGTCCTTGCAGATACACAGAACGCATTTTATTTATTCATTCATTTGTTTAGAACATGCAGAGGAACAAAATAAAACAAAACAAAGCAAAATAAGACAAAAACAAAATAACATTTAAATGAACAGAATCTATCTTCAAGTACGTGCAGGTCTGAATGTTGCATGGTCGAAAAGGAGTAGGAAGAAGTATGAACTTATTTAATCCGACCCCTCATGCGCTTTTGCACCTTTATCACTAACTTCATACATGAATCTAACAATACATTTTTCCTAATTGTAGCATTCAACCCACAACTAATACAAAATGCAATAATTGAATTATGCACAACAATATGATCATGGTAGCACAGTCATACAAACAGACATGAACAGTTCAACAATAATTACAACATACATCATTATCCATGAACACCAGCCCTCCTTGTCATTATTATCAAGTTAGAAGTGAAGTGTTCAGGCTACAGACAAATATTTTAGATCAAGTCCTCATTTAAAGGGAAACTGGAACTAGCAGTAGGTTAATATGCATATTCAAGCCCTTAACTGCGCGACGTTCTATCCTAAATATTCTCTGGCACGTGTTTAATGCCAGCGGTGGGCGGCTGCCAATGTGCAGAGCACAGTCTCAACACCGAGACACAAGCTATGGATTAAATGCTTTGTATAAACCATGCTTTGCCTTCAAGGTTTCAAAATTAAATAGATTTTTCGAAATGATAAACTCAGAAAGATCATTTTCTATCGATCGGCATGAGTAATTTCAGTGATGAATTTCAGTATTTTTTTATTTATTTTTTATTTAAATCTTACTCTCTTTCTTCCTAAATGGCCTGAACTGTGGGTGAAATCATTGCACAGTTTGTACGTAGCCCTTTTAATTTTCTGTTTCTGCACCACTGGAGAGATAATGCTGAATGCACTCTTATGTTAATAAGACAAGTGAACTGGAGAATTAGTTGAATGGCCACAGGCAGCTTGACTGTCAATGACGGGTCAAATGTGACTCGTGGGCTGGGAATTGGAAGTCGTTCCCTCAGCGTTGACGACTGAATGCCATGTTGTGCGATTGCATTTGTGTGCGACTGTGTAAATTGTATACCTTGTTAAACGCACAACAGCGCACTCTTGGGAAATCCCGTTCATTGATGCATGAATGCTGACTGAAGGAGTTGTTATGGGATGGTTTCTACGGTCTGGATGATTTGCATCCCTGTCATTAGGGGCTTCAAACGCCTGCTGCAAAAGCAATTGTCTCCATCCAGTCCCACCTGTTAGTTCTATTCTTGCCAATACTCTGGTGTGTAATACCTATGGGGGGGTGAACAGATCTCATACTGCCTTTTCAGCTGTTGGCAGGTTTTACATGTAACTTTACCCCATTGTTATGCCCCATCTATGTAAACACGTGGGCCTCTTTTACGTCACAAAAACTGAGATTTTTAACCCATAAAGACCCAAACACACGCCATCGACCAAAACCATCTTCTGATCTAAAATGTTTAATATCTGTTGATCCACTAATCCTATCAATACATGTAAATACTTGGTGTTAAATGCAGTTTGTCATCTTTTCACGGTCTTCGGATATGATCCATTTGGATGTTCAGAGGCTGTACATTTACTACGAAAACACCGTCACCTACAACTTTGATTCACCAGTAAAACCCATAGAGTTTGATAAACGACAGTGGGTGGAGACACTTGTTTTTACATTCAGTTACTGATATCTTCGCCGAAAGAGTCATTTTTTTTCTTCAGTTTTCTCTGTTTTTTTTTTTTTTATATAATAACAACCCTCAACTTTAATCTGAGCTTTTATGAACATCTGCATGACAAATATATTCAATACAGGAAAATAACGGATTTGTACTGAAAAAATGCAAATTAAGTTTTATGGGTTTCTGTAACTGTCAGAGAGACTGATTTTTAGTGGTGAGGTCTATGACATAACCTTTAAAATTGATTATCAAAAGTGTCATTTACTGAATGCATCTACTGTTACACGTATTAGCATGATGGAACCTGTCTATTACCTGGCATTAGCCTAAAGGCCCATTTATGCTCATTGTTTATATATATATATATGGCAGTTCTATCAGGAAAAGAGTGACTGTGTGAGTTGAACTACCGACACATTTACAACAACCCTTGTCAATATCAGCATTTGTAATACCTCCTCTGTCATCACCATGTTTGTTATTATTGACTTTCTTCTTCTTTTTCTTTCAAAAAACTACTCTTCAAGGTCAAAGTGACTTTATTTATTTATTTGTTCTGCAGTAACAGAAGAGGGCATCTGGGTTATACAACATTAAAACATAACAAAACACAGGCACAAAAGGATAATACAAATACACGAGGCTCACTGAGCTGGACTCAGAAAAAAATATAAAATAAATTAAAACACCAGGACAAAGAAAATGTCAAACTGTAGTCACTAGGAGACTTCAGTAGAAATTGAAAAGGTTAAAAAATAGTGCACAAAGACTTATTGAAAAAACAAACAGCTGCGTTAACCTGAAGAGAAAACGTCAAACTGTAATAAATAGAAACAAATGGTAAACTTCGATAAAAAGTTAAAAAGTGCACAAAGACTTCTTTAAAAAGGAAACAGCAGCGATATTTGTGGTATTTGGCCAATATGTTCATTCAGAGTTGCGCCCTCTGGTGCATTGATCGCCAAACACTCATTCCAACGCAGTGGAAGTATAAAGGCATTAGTTGCTTTTCTATTGACCCTCAAATTGTGCAAATATAACTTGTGCATAAAAATTTACCTAATGGAAAAACGACAGTTTCACCAAAACTCAAATTTTTCAATTAAAAGTGTTTTTTGGGGCATAGCGCAAATTGTATATTACGCAAAACTGCACTGAAAAGACCTTTTTTCGCAGCAGGAGGCGGGTGAATTAAAAAACCCACATGTTGACGGACGTTATACCACGGCATGTTTCTTTTAAAACTTGTCTTCTTCGCTTGGTGTATGTGGACACACCAGGAAACAGAATCATTTTTTTTAATTTAGTATGGGATAGAGGGGTAATATAGAACAATGAATATATGTGTTAGAGCTGCATCGTTTAGCATCGTCATCACGATGTACATGTGCGCAGTAGTCACATCGCAGGTCCTGCCATGTTGGAGGTAAATGAACTCAATGTGTTCTCATCTAATTTTAAGGGTACCTGACACACACTGGGCACAGCGATCCACCAATCACATTCATTCTTAATCAGTTTGCCGAAGCAGACCACGCCCCTGCATATGGGGTGAGTCGCTGGTTACACCACAGTGTTTCCACTGGTGAGGTTTTGCACGTCCTGCCCCCTCACAAATGAAAGTTTGCAAAACTTCAGGATGTAGACAAAAGATAAAAGAGCGTTTAATTTCACTTTCAGTCCGTTCTGCCCTGTACCCCCATAGTATTATAAGTTGGATGGAAACCGGCACGTGCATGCCCCCCCCCCCCAATTACACACCAGCAGCTCAATTCCAAAGGAAACACTGCAACGTTGAAAAATGAGCAACAAACAACAAAATCACGTAAAACGAAAACTCGGTGTCAAAAAGAAAAGCGACGTCAGTTATCTGGAATTATTTCAGCTACAGAAGAATGATATTGAAACCTGTGTTCTGTGTCAGTAGTGCCTTGCACCTGTCGTCACAACAAAAGGAAACACAACTAATGTGTTTGACCGTTTACGTCGGCACCAAACGGCTATTATATCCTCCTGAGTATTTTTTCATATCGCAATATATATCGCAAGGTTAAAAAAATTGTAATGTTAGTTTTTTTCCAATATCATGCAGCCCTAATATCTGTAAATCAAAACGATATTTATGTTCATCGTCATGTTTATGGAATGACTTCTCGTGTCATTTTGCGATAATAAATAAACAAATCATCGCATTTGTGAGTTAATGTAAAAACCGACATTACGCAGCTTTGTTTTTTTTTTCCGACATTTAGTAAATATCAGTAAAGTTTTGTGCATGTCCGAAGGAAAAGCGACTAGTGACGCCTGACAACGTTTGAAATGTATCAATTTATGTACATAAAGTGATCATATATGGGACTTTAGAGACTTCCATATTTCGTTTTTCTTCATAGTTTTCACTGTGTTTTTTGAAAATACTAGAAATAAATGTGGAAAAGACATCAGTATTATTTTGTTCTGTTTGGACCAGCGTAGCTACACTGGACATTTTTATGAACTCCAGTTCGCGTGTACCTGTCTGGACATAGAAAGGGCAGATACTGGAAAACGATGGCGTTTCTCTCTGCTTTGCTCGTGTCTGTTAGTGCTGTGTGAAATGAGGCTGTACCTGAAGGGGTATGAATCAGCGTATGAGGGCAAAAGTCAAAGAGTGGAGTGATCACAGAACCATATGAGGTTCTGAAAAGGGTGAGTTTGAGTTTTTCCTTTGCTTTCCTACATCAGAAAGACCTGCCCCGCGCCTCTGAAACATAACAAAATTCACTGACAAAGAAGAGTAATACTGCAGCCTGTTTTGAGCATCACTGTGGTATTTTAATGCATCATTTCCATTTAAACCAACAATGACGTTAACTGACTGAGGCAGTGGTTTCACAAGTTAAAATGAATGCCTTTGTGTCCAATGGTTCCAAATGTAGGAATATATCAACTTCAGTTTGCCCCACTGGAATGTAAATGAGGTTTGGCAGCTGAATGTGACTGAAGGACATGTGGACTGAACACCTTTGATCAGACGTGTTTCTGAACATCGGTTCTTAACCCATAAAGACCCAAACATCCATCCCCAACCAAAAGCATCAACTGTTATAAACTGTTTAATAACGGTTGATCCACTAATCCTATCAATACTTGGAAATAATTGGTGTAAAATGTAGTTTGTCTTCTTTTCATGGTCATCAGATATGACCCATTTGGATGTTAAGAGGCTCAGTAGTTACCATGGAAACATCACCATCTTCTACAACATCGATTCGCCGGTAAAACCCATGTAGGTGAATCAGTGACGGTGGCTGGAAATGCTTGTTTTTAAGTTCACTTAACGATAGTTCAATTTTTCTGCAGTTTTCTCTGCTTTTGATATAATAACCCTCAATTTTAATCAGAGCTTTTATGAACATCATGATCAGTAAAATAAATACAGGAAAACACCTGATTTATACTGATAAAATGCAAAATACAGAGGATAATATTATAAATAAATAATGATAACTGACAAATCGCTTAACCCATAAAGACCCAAACTTCTGCCATCGACCAAAACCATCTACTGATCTAAACTGTTGATCCATTAATCCTATCAATGCATGTAAATAATTGGTGTAAAATACAGTTTGTCATCTTTTCCTGGTCATCAGATATGACCCATTTGGATGTTCAGAGGCTCTGTAGTTACCGTGGAAACATCATCATCTTCTACAACATTCATTCACTTGTAAAACCCGTGGAGTTGGATCAATGACAGTAGATGGAGACACTGGGTTTATGTTCAGTTAATGATATATTTTACTTAAAAAGTAACTTTTTCTTCAATTTTTTCCTGTTTTGTTACAATGACCTTTGAATTTACTCTGAGCTTTTATGAGCATCTACATGATCAGTTATTGAAACATAGGAAAATATATGATTTTCACTGGAAAAAATGCTAAATTCAGAGGATAAAATTATAATAAATGGTGATAAATCACTTAAGGAAGGTTAAATATAGAGAAAATTTCATTTGGGAACTGACATGAAAGTAGGGCTGGGTCTTTATGGGTTAATGTCATAGAGTTGTTCTAAATGTTCTGAGGTGGGAGAGACAAAAAATATTACTCAAAATGGCAAATTGAGCCATTTTCCCCTGTTAAATGCATACTTTTACATTATGTATTCTTCCTTTTGTATGTATATAATCACCAGTATTGACGTTGCATATCATTGTATAGGATCCCTTTACATGTCATGTCATGGAAGTTCAAAAACAGTCTATCCATCCATTTTTTTCCCCTTTTTTGACTGTTTTTCTTAAAAGAATATTTCATATATATTCACTATTTCATATTCGCTATTAGTCATTTGGCCAGTCTTTCAGCATTTTTACCACCTTAATGTGTTCCATAAATAAACAGAATAAATAACAGACTTATGCGTAGGTGGATGTTGGCGTCTGCAACTATTTCTAGACCAAATGGTGGATCGGGAAACTGGATCATGGTCTTGATAAATGATCTTTCGGGACGTGCTTGTCATAACAGTATTAAAATCCCACCTCAGAGCCACACCACTCATATGCTATACCATACTGAGAGGTGTTTTAGACACAAAACTATTTAGTCCATATGTGTATTTATACATTTTTGTAGGTTAATGGTTTGCGTTTCTGTTCAACCATCTGTAATAGAAACGACGGCGTATTTAATGACCAGTGATGGAATGAATAAGGGAAGGATAAGCAGTGACTGAGAAGACAAGACTGAATCAGGAAAATACAGATCGTCTACGTTATTGTAAAGTTTCTGAAAAACTACTCCCAACGCAATTTGTGACATTTATATGCCAAAAACACTCCATTACATCATCTTTTCTTGCTCTCTGTTTTTCCATTCTGCATCTTTTTCGTCTGCAGGCTTAACCAAAACATAATAACTCAACAGCGTCCCCTTTATGAAAAATCTATAACGTAACATGAACATTACAGTCATCTTCTGTAAATTCTTTGTTTTTGTCGGTCTATAGTACGACACAACCTAAAAATTATGCGTTTTAACATTAAAAGTGTAGCTGTAGTCTTAGTCTTCCCTCTCATTTCTTCTATGTTCAATTTAAAACCATAATGTTAACCTTTCTTTTGCATTACGGAATCACTTCAGATTGTTTTTATTACCGACTGTTAATTCAAACTACTTATTGGGATTATTTTCTTATTGCAAAACAGTATATTTGATATTATTTAGGGCAAAACAAACAAACAAAAAAGCCTTCAGCTGTTTTGTTTGTTGCCTTCGTCAGGTAAATTAGGCTATATTCTTAATGCACAATTTGGATTTTTTGGTGAAATCTGATTTTTTTTGTATGCTCATTCATATTACACATTAAATGAAACTTCTATCAGTTTTGAGTATGAACTGAATGTGACCCTGAGGTGACCCGCATGCGCAAAAGAGGACCTGACGTAATACGCGACCACGCAGGTACGGACTGCGTTTATGAAAGTGACACTCCTGGGACGCAGAATTGTGACATTTGTCGCATTTCAGTGAAGTAAAGGTCGGATAAATGCGACCTGGCCGTTCAGACTGAAGTCGCATTGCAAAATATCAGATACGTATGGGATTTAGGACCACATATGAAAGTGGCCTGGGTGGGATTTGAAAAAATCAGATTTGTGCTGTTCAAACTGTCTTTAACAGACCGGATACAGGTCACATATGGGAAAAAAAAAAAAAAAAAAAGGATTTGGGCCACATTTGGCTGCAGTCTGAACGTAGCCTTGGTTACTTCTTAACAGTGAATCATAAAACAACAGAAGACATTGACGTTTCATCTCCACATATTCACCCAAATGTTTCATCTTCAGAGCAGGAGAATCTGACACTCCTTTTATTTTTAGTTTTATTTAAGACATTTGTCCTATTAAGTTATTTTATTTATGAATACAGCTTTGCATATAAAGTATAATGTGTAAAAAAAAAAGTTGTAGTGACTGGATCAAAGTCACAAAAAAGTATCATTTTTCTTTCCTTTTTATTTATTCCATTCTTATTATCCCATTGTTTCTTTTTTGCTGTAGTTTATGGTCTTTTCTACTGTACAGTGTTTATTTGATTGTATTACTTTTTTAGTTATTTATAACTGATTTATTCACTGCTACCTCTATAATTACATAGTAAATATATAATTTTCTGTAGTACACAACTCCCGTTTACATTTTTACATTATATTTTGACTCAGTATTTCCCGCATTTATCGTTTCCCCGTAGTATGTAGGTGAGAAAATTAGTCGCGCGACTAGAATTTTCCAGCAATTATAAAGCACTCCAGAGCATCTGAAAGTTTGTCTTTTTTCTTCTTGGAATTAGAATTTTTATTATTAGATTACGAGCCAAAATGTTTACACTCCACGACGGTTTCAGCAAAACATATTGTGTGTAATTTTATATGAAAATCACTTTTGAGAAATGTCAGAAAACTTAGAGGAATATCTGGATGTATAATGGAGAAAAGGGTGGTTTTTGGAACAAGCTAGTGAGAACAGATCCAGTACAGATATAAATTCACTTCCTGTTGTGCAAGGCTTATGTAACACTAATATCAGGGTCGAAAACAAGATGATGGGTATGTGTCTCTCCATGAAGGTTGCATGGTATAAATACACCTAGAACGTATACAGTATGTATTTGTATATGTATGTGCATTTTACATTTTGAAACACTGGGAGATAGTATGGGTGAATCATATCTGCCAATACTGGTTTTAAGACTTCTTTGTTAGGGGAGGCAAGACAGTAGAGACCCACACTCTAACATTTAGTGTTGCATTGTCAGACATAGAGTGTGTCCACACTTTGGTAGCGCTGTGCCGGTGCTGTAGGGGTCTATGTGTGTTCTTTGTCTAGTTCTTGGGCAGAATGCTGTAACACTGCATTTGCCAAACAGCAGTGGCAGAAAAATTGTTAAAAATGACTAAATCCCTCCAAAAATAAGATGGCGCTTAAAACAAGTGTGTCTTTGTCAAAAATGTTCAGTGTCTGTACAGAAGGAGACAGCTGTTGTTTTTCACACAGGGAGGGGGACTTGAAATAGCACACACAATGCAGCCTTACTCCAGCAGAGCACATTCAGCGAGTCAGAGTACTCCGACATTCAACAGCTACGAATGTTAACATTTGTCTAAAAAGCCCCTAGATGTGCGTTCACACCCATGTTTTCATTCATTTGGCAGCTACTTGTGTATGTTCATACCGTCAAGACGTTATCTGACCGACCTAACAGTGACAATGTTTGGTTAAAAAAAAAATGGCACTACGCTGTCAAACATCAAAACCATGGGATACAACTAGGACTGGGCGATAAATCGAGACACGCTTGATACCATTTTGATAGAATTCATTCGTCCATGTTTTGACAGACATAAGAACAGCCGATCATAATTAAGTAACGCTGCACCGAAACAATCACGCTAGAGCCACGTCAAGTTAGGTTGACGCGCACAGCACAGGCGTAAAAGCAGCCGCAGCGCACACAGGCTAACGTTTGGGCCGCAGTGGGAGGTAATGAGTGTTCCCTCAGGAGAAAATCTGATCGAGAACTCGTGCAGCCGGGTTACTGAAAAGTAGGGTGCGGACCGTTTCAGTTCCGGCGTTCAGCAGAGGTATAAAAGCCAGGAGTTGGATGTTCAAAGCATGTTGTTTCACTTTCAGCCAGTTACAGTGCACCTGCAGACCTGAATTCAGAGGGGCATGGATCAACCCGAGGAGTGGGGGGGAGTGGGGGGGCTTGTGGTCCGTGCCTATCGCAAAAACTGAAAATGAAACTAAAGATGCTTATAAGACAAGAGTCAAAAAATCTAAAGATGGGGGCTGGGGGGAGATGAAT
>JAPQRP010000009.1:23456359-23469409 GCA_037367295.1 Apogon hyalosoma | reverse complement strand
GATATGGTTACGGTTTGTTGTGTTTCTTACAGTATTGTTCTGGTAACCACAGCTGCCAGTTTTTTTCTGTAAAAACAACAGGATTTTTTTTTTTTTTACAGTGTAGAGACAGAATACTGTATGTACTTCTACTTGAGTAAAGATTGTGTACTTACCACATCTGACGCCTGGTAATAATGTCACTGTGTAAAAAATTACATGTGATTATTTCCTGTGTTTTCAGACTCTTTTAAGCTCACTTTTGTATAAGATATGGAGACATCTTTCACCCCCCTCACTTAAACCATCAGGAGATGAAATGACACCACCCTGCTGAGTTGCAAATGAATGACTTCTGCTTAAAAATTCTGATTAAATTCCCCAAGTTGAGCTAATTTCCGTAGAGCTGTGAGGTTAGCGGTAATCAGATGGGAACATTTGCATGTGTCATGTGCCTGCATAGAAAGCTACAAAGTGGAACAACTTAAAAAGATGTAAAAAAAAAACTGGAGCACACTGGGTGGCTCGAGGTCACAGGCATCATGACACTGGACTATGATGTAGAAGAAAGGGTGAGGAGGTAATAATGGAACAATGATGATAAGATTGTCTAAGACAGATACAAACCATGAGAGACAGGGGCAGATTTGAAAGTATAAAATAAAATATCTGATTCATGACCACCCTGGGCCTCATATCTTTACTGGCTGAATCTCTGGAGTAAAAAGAAAAAAAAAAAGAAAAAAAAACTTATTGGAAATGTGCTCCTTGCTCTAAAAGTAAATATAACTCATAATGAGCCTAATGAGCACTAACCATAGATAGCGATTTTAGGATAGGATAGGATATTTTAATTTTTTCTTAAAGGTTGATGTGTTACTATGTGTTACTGTTTATGTAAAAAAAAAACAAAAAAAAACAGCAAACCCAATCCAGATTCATAGTTTCCTGTATATTTTAGGCTTGAGTCATCTGTTTCTTAGCAGATGTAATATCACTTTAAAACTAACTCAATAAAACAGACAATTCAACAGACAAATGTATAAAACAGAACATAAAGGCAGATAAAATCAGCTTTGGTTATAATCCCTCCACCCCCCATTTTAAAGGTGTAACATGTTAGATTTCCATGCCTTTATGTTAAATTTCTGTTGGAATCTTGTGTTGTGCTAGAAGTCAGATTCATTTTTTTAAGATAGTGGTAATGCTATTATCATGTACTGAGGTGCTGCTAACAATTGTGGGCCCTTTATAAAATTCAGATTTCAGAGTGGGTGGTGGGGGGGGTGTACATGGGGTAGGGGCAGCAGTTATATACATGGGGATGCGGTCCATAACTAATGTAACTAACGCTGCCATGAAGCAAAAGTGAAGCTTAACGTGCTTTCAGTGTCCGACTCCCAGCTTCTGTTCCTCTAGAAATTTTCACAACTTCTAACCTGTATCCACTGGGCCCCCTCCACTGTTCTTTGGGCCCCAGGAAATGCTGGGCCCCATGAATTTGTCATGTTTGCCCCCCCCCCCCCCGCTTTATGGCGCCCCAGATCATGTATGTAGGAAACAAAGACAGTTATTAGCTAAGAAAACAAATGAGCTAAAATAAAAACAGCACAACACAGACTCTAACATACATTTCAACTAAGTTTGCAAGTACAGACTGTGAATCTTGCATATTGGACACTCAATGGTTCATGTGCAAGACTGGAATTACTTTTCATTATTAGGGAGATTTAACAATCAGGGATTTTATAAGACATAGAACCATTAAAAATAGTTGGATTACCATGTAAAATGTTAATAAAAACACAATCCAGTGTTGCAAATCTCTGGAATTCTAACTGTTCAACAGTCCCGGGTTTCCTTCATGTCATATTTTTCCCTTCATAAGGTGTCAGATGTTTTCTACTGGCTAAAGATTCGGATGTAGTATGTAGTTTAACATTGTCGCGTTGAAATTAATACGGATTTCCATTAAAAAGGCGTGGTCTGGATTGGACCATGTGTTGCTATAAAGCCTGTTTATACCACTTAACATTGACGATGCCTGTCCAGATGTTCACATTCAATAGGCACTAATGCAGCCCCATACCACTGCATTTATTTATTTAAGTCTGAAGAACAAACACAATCCACAAATCCATCCGGTCCATAGATTCAACAAATCATTCCATGAGAATGAACATTATTTTATTAATTATTAATTAATTAATGAATTTGTACAGTTTATACATTATCTTACAGTACATCTTTAACTTTGGCAAACAATATATTCACACACCAATACTGAAAACAATAGACACTATCAGAATGTTAAAATAAATATTAAATGTTACATTCAAATTTAAGACATAGTTAGAGTTCATGTACTGTATCCATTAAGAGTCATATTTATAAATGTACCATCACAGGTGCAGGATTGAACTGAATGTTGACACTAAACAGGATGGTCTCTGTCTTCTTTAGTCTGAGAGACTGTACCTCTTCAAGGTGCTGTTTTTATACTCTATAATGTAAGTGACCTGTTACCAATTACTTTAACAAAGTCTCAAAATATTCAAACAATTGCTTCTTTTTAAACCTTGAAGACCCAAAACTATTTTCACAACTTCCAAATTATTTTTTTTTGTCTTTCCCAAGTGATTTATCATCATTTATTATAACATTATCCTCTGCATTTTGCATTTTTCAATGAAAACCAGGTATTTTCCTATATTTAATTCCCTCATCAACAAAATATACGAGTAACTGAACATAAGCCAAGTGTCTCCATCCACTGTCATTTATCAGCTTACATGGGTTTTACTGGTGAATCAGTGTTGTAGAGGACGGTGTTTCCATGTTCACTACAGAGCCTCTGATTATCCATGATAACCATGAAAAGATGTCAAACTACATTTTACTTCTATTATTTACATGTATTGACAGAATTAGTGGATCAACAGTTGCATCAGTGGATACATTTATTTGTTACAGGTTAATGTCACTTACCTTTCCAACCTTGTGTTGTCTCTGTTCCAGCTTTTTGTTACTGCTATTAAAGCAAAATCACTGTTTTGTTTTTGTTTTTTTTTTCCTCCAAATTCTCTCTTTAGTCTTTTGATACATTTCCTATGTGCTATTGTGGATAAAATATGGATTTATGAGATTTGCAAATTTACATTTTGAACCTCATCCCAACTTTTTTTGGAACTGTATTGTATTTGATATTATGTGTCGTTCCATCCTATTTTTTTTTTTTTCAGCTTCTCAAAGTCAAGTTTTTCCCGTGATACCTGGGGAACACAAACTAACACTAATTAAAAATTAACCCATAAAGACCAAAACATCCATCATCTACCAAAATTATCCACTGACCTACTCTGTTTAATACCTGTTGATCCATTAAGCCTATCAATCTATGTAAATAATTAGTGTAAAATACAGTTTGTCATCTTTTCATGGTCATCAGATATGACCCATTTGGACGTTCAGAGGCTCCGGAGTTACCATGGAAACACCATCATCTTCTACAACATTGATTCACCGGTAAAACTCATGGAGTTGCATCAATGACAGTGGATAGACATGCTTGGATTATGTTCAGTAAATGATAGATTTTGCTGAAAAATTTAGTTTTTCTTCATTTTTCTCTATTTTTGATATAATAATCTTCAACTTTTATCTGAGTTTTTATGAACACTTACATGATCAGTAAATTCGATTTTGGAAAATACCTGTTTTTCTTTGAAATAACACAAAATATAAAAAAATAATATTACAATAAATGGTGATGAACCACTTAAAGGTAGGGTAGGAGATCCTGGAAAAATGGTTTGAGCAAGCTACATTTTGAAAATACCCAATTCAAAAGTCCAAACCCCTTTCTTCAGACTTCCCCCCAAAGCCACGCCTCCAGAGTACCAGAACGCCCAATGCTTCTTCCTGAGGGTTCACGAGTGCTGCGCAGCATCGATTCGCTAGCCTTCGCCAATTTTTTGTCTTTTTGGCTCATTCACAGGTAAGAAAATACCTCATAACATTACAATGAACCTAAACAATGAATACGATTATTGTCTCAAGTTATATTTATCAGTATATTACATTAGAAGCTGGACTTCTCACTAGTTATTTTGATATGTGTTCTAAGTAATCTCGGACTAGTAAGAACAGCTGATAGCAGCCCACTTAAGTTTGCTTTGAACATTGTAATCTGTGCATTTCACTATTATGTTTGTTGGCAGAACAGCCCCGATTCATACCTGGCTGGTTACAAGTACATTCCTTAGTGATTTATGTTAGTGACAAAACAGCAAACTTTACATGATGATGATGATTTATTCAAGTTTGCAAACTGTAACTGATCCACTGATTGGTTGACTTTAACTGTATAATATACGTTGTTTATTTATTAATCTTAATGGTTCTCATCACCTGAAGTGTGATAAAGGAGATTTAAGCTTCTACATGTCGGTGCCTGTGGTTTTCAAATACCCACTCTCTCCTAGTGTGGGACCACACGCTGGTTCTGATTTTGAATATACTCCGGAGCCATCCACATCCAGACAACCCTGGCGACAGGTGAGAGGAGCACCGACATGTGCACGAAGAGGGGTACGCGGAGAGGGGGGAGGGACAAACGGCAGTTGAGTTTGATAGACATGTCATCATTCAGTAATTTCGATGGGTCACTGAAAATGATTGGATGGTGTTTTTTCAGCCCTGTCTGTTCCACAGGTGACTACATTTTTTATTTACGTGTTAGGGCATTTAATTAATTGGTTGTAATTGGGGTGTGATGGGGATTTTAAGCAATACAGTAAAAAAAATGCTCCAGGAAAACATATTGTACCCCATCTTTAAGGATGGTTAAATATAGAGACATTTTCATTTGGGAACTGACACAAATGACACATGGGTTAAAATATGTCATTCCATCCAACATAACCGGATGGTTTTTATTGGCAAAAAATGTGCACATCCCCAGAAAGTCATATTCAAAATCAAATTAACTTTATCAATTCCTTAATGTCTCAAACTAGTCCCACACCAATCAGCAGTGGGACAAATATTGACAGAAACTGTGTTCTATGTAGTCGATCGGAACAAAAACACTGATAAGTTTTAAATTATCAGGAAAATTTAGCTCTGCAAACTTTCTGTTGTTTAGTTCATGTCATTAAAGGCATTCTAAGCACTGGGGTATGAAAAAAGACTGATATACACAGATGGACACACAACCACGCACACATTCACACACACACAGAGTTATGGCGGTTGTGGCAAAACGACAGCAACCCTGTGGCTTCTGTCAGAGTTATATAAGAGTGACATGTTCTGATTTGTCCTCTCACAACATCACACTCTGATAGATATGCACGCATAAAGACTCGAGACACACACATGCTTGTGGCCATCATGTCACTACTTTGACCCTTCAGAAACTTTCCGAGTTCAGGAAGACACTCGGCTCTTGTGGCTGGCTGTTCTGTTCAAAACGGCTGCTTGTGAGGAAAAAAAAAAATCTGTCCGACGCAGGCGCAACAACGAGGATATTGCACTTCCATTTGATGTCGAACGCGCATTTAGAGAGCAAAGAAACATCACAGAGCGGAAAGTAGCTTTATGACATGCAAGCTGCCTGGTTTGAGTCCGAACGCCAGCTGGAAAACTAACAATCAAAGGGCTGTTCGTTTTGCAGAAAGTACAGGTACGAGAACATGAAGCAGCTGTCAAATAGCAGCTTGTGGATAAAACATTCTTTAAGCCTCCTCAGTTGCATAAGCATCTGAAGAAAAGTTGCTGAACCAAACTCAAAATATGGATTTTAAATACATCTAGACACCATGGTATAACAGTAGGCATAATATTTCAACCTCTGCGTCCCAGTAGCCTCACTTTCCTAACAATTGTCTTTTATGATTACATCAGAAATCTTTATGATTTAAAGAAATGGAAACCTGTTTCAGTACATTGATTATTGGAGATTCAGCTGCTATAGAAGCATGCCAGTGTCTCTTTTTCACTTTGCTGGTTTTTTAATCCATACATACACACAAACATACAGGTAAGCTTCCCAACCGTTCAAAGACATTATATGGTGTTTTTCAATAAACGCCTTCCTATAAGCATGTAATCTCCAAGAAGGCGTCGATGCTTTTATTACGCAGTCATACATATCCCGCAACGGAGACGAGTACATATTTATTTGCGTCTCGTTCCAAGGGCTGTTTCGATGACTATTGTGTTAAAAGTGTTAAAGCAAAAAATGTAAAAAAGCGACAGCACATTTTTCCAGCACATGCACTAGTATGTAAATACTGTACATGAGACTGTAAATACAATCCCCATTTCCACTAAAGCTTGATCATTTGGCTTTGAACCATTAACTAACTTTACTCTGTTTTACATAAGAATAGATTTAGATATTATATAAAAGAGTAAAAGAGCTGGAACAGAGGGGACTTCACAGTATATACATGTAAAGGTTATGACAGAGGTTCTCAATTGGGGGGGGCAAGCAGGATCTCCGACTAGTTGAAGGATAAAGCAGTTTTCTTCTGTTTATTCAGTAATCGGTTTGTATGAACCACAGGCTTGCCAGATGAGTTCATGCACCAAATTTTCATTCTGTTTTATAAATACACTTGTAATGCCGCACTAATTGTATCTGGTTTAATCTTTCGGTTTCAGAAATCTTGATATTCCATCTGCTTAAAAGTCTGCAAAATCATTTTGGCTTCAGTTGTAATGTTTCCATAAAATGTGATGCAAACTTTTGAAAATCACAATAAAGAAAATAAAAGTTATTGTACTTCCATGGAGTGAATGGAACTGTAAATTAGGCTGCATTATGTGGCCAAAGGGGAAACATTAAACCTGGCTGTAATAAAAGTAGAAGGGTAGTAGAAGTAGAAGTAGAACACTCTGTTGCTGTTCTCCATTCAAAATAGCTGTGATATGTTATTTTGACAGGAATCATTTTGGCTTCTTACCAGTTCACACTACCTGTTTCTACTAACAGGCATGTTTTCACACTTTATTTAAGTATCCAAGAGGATGCCACAATCAGTTGATCGGTCAGTTGATTTCTTAAATGTTCGCCACATCAGAATTTCTCACCCGGTTGAAAATATCCCACATGGTCCAAGGCCTGGACTCAGAGACCTGGGTTCCATTCCCAGGTCCTTCGCTTTGTGTCATTTTTCCCAATCCTTCCTGTTTCTCTAACAGTCTCTCTAAAAAAAATAAAAATAAAATTAAAAAAAATGAAGAAACACCTCCTTTTATAAAAAATAAAATGTTTTTTTTTTTTTTTAAATGCATTTTCCACTTCTGGCTCTAAAAGTATGCAGTAAAAGTTCAAACAAGGGAACTTAGGTGTAAATTTTACATTAAAAACCATCCATGTCATTGTATTTTATTGACTGTAATAGCGCGTATCACTTATAATCCTTGTTTATATATTTCCTTATCTACTTTTCCTCATTTCCGTCATTCTGTTTTGATTTGACTTTCACCCAACTAGATATCTTATCAATTGGATGTAGAAATTAGCTTCTTTTTTTTTTTTTTTTTTAAATTCATGTGGGATATTCTTTTTTATTTTGCATGTTTGTTCCCATTACATTCACTGATACGCATTTTAAAATGTAATCTATCTTTTGGAGCCTCTTTTATGAATCCGTTCTTATCTAATTTTTTCAAAGATTGCATCAGGGTTGGAGCAGTGTTGGGGAAGAGAAAAATAAAAATCAAGAATGGCTATAAACTATTATGACACTGTCTTTCTCACTCACTCACACACACAAAGACAAACCATAAAGACTATAGAGATGTGGATTCACTCACACCTCTGACACTTAATCAATCACTCTGCTGGAAGTGGGAATGTCCGCAGATGTTGAACATACTGCACAGAAGCCTTGGTTAACACAGTCAGCAGGCAGATATCAGCCTATTCTGTATACAAGCACATACATTCATTCACTCCACGTCACGCTGGAATAGAGGTGTGAGGATGAAAGGACAAATAAGCACAATAGGCATAGCTGTGCTGTCTTTACTCTCACTGACTTACTGTCTTTATCAGAGGATGCATTTCCTGGAACAGAACAGAAAACGGCTCTAGTAAGTGTTACATCGTTCACTGAAACTGTTTTAGAGCTTAAGAAGATGCCATGGAATAAATATTAACTCCTTTAACCCCGATGTGTCTGTGGTGAAAGTTCTGAATTGTATGATTTATTTTAAACATTTATAAAAATTCAACTGTTTGCTCAGTAAGAAAACTTTCAAAATGTGCTGATAGTATAGACCTTGTTCTTTCCATAGACGTCTGAGCATGCTCAGTGCATCCCCCGTTGACTGTGGAATAGGGGGTAAAACACAGAGCAGTGAGTGAGACAGACTTACTGTAAAAACAGACGGTTTGGGCTTTTTTTTTTAAACACCATTTTCCTTGTTTTTTGTTTGTTTGCTTGTTTTTACTGTTGTTTGCAGTGTTTTCATTTATTTTTTTCAAAGTGGTTATTGCCACAGTACTGTGAGACTAACTTTCTCATTTTTGTCTGTTACTAGAGCCAGTCAGCGCCCTCCTTCTATCATGTGTAGACTGGTAACCTGTCACCCTGCTGCCACAGTACTGTGGCAATAAGCATCGTACCTGCTATGTGCCTATCCAGGTACAGGAAAAGGCTAGGGTACCAGCAAGTGGCAAACTCTGGTTGGACGTAAGTGATGCAAACCTGGAAGTGACAAAAATTGCAGTTCACTCGTCATCCACTAGGGGCTGGTTCCAAAAAAGAGTCAATCCCCATAGACTCCAATGTTAAAAAGGCCAACTTCACAGCAGAAATAAAGGTGTTTACAGCCTGGTTCCAAAAATCATTTTAGGTTTAATAGGTCAAGTTTACCTTCATGACAACTGTGAGGGGGGTGATTTTTTTTTTATAACTCCTCTGTTTAGATGTTATTTAACCTTGAAATTATGCATAATTAGGGGTGAGTCCTTTTGATTGACAGGTGTCAGATGTGCTGTCAGTGCTAGCGCTGGTGGCTAGTGGCTAACTCCCAGAAAGGCCTCAGCCTCGGCCTCACGTTAAACCACTTCAGCCATTATGTTTCACTGAACTCGACCTGTTGGTTGCATTTGCGGTGTTCATGTTAATTCATGTTGGGATATTTTTTGTGCACTTATTGGACAAATATGACTTGCTCTGCTATTGATTGTGCAAACAGACTGTCCAAGAAATCTCTGCTTCAGTTTTTTCGGTAAGTGAAATTATATTTATATACATTAATTAGCAAGCGCGGCTCAGTGCTGCTCCTGTGCTAGCTGAGCGGTGATATCTGGCGGCAAGAAGACAGGAGAGTAGCAACCGTGGGTTTTAGGCGGCTAACAGCACGCCTTAGCTTTAGCCTGTCTACCTGCCTAATATACGGTCTATGGGTACCAGGTACCAGAAGCAGGTTTGTGCACCTATTCACACTTTCAGTTTCAGCATGCAGGCGAACAACATGAAACGACTGTTTTGCCTCATATGAGGAATTTGAACAGGTTTTTGATGAATATAAATCAGCCACTGGGACAACAATCAGGGTGCAGAATTCGGATCATTTGATTGGCTCTGTGGCAATAGACAAACTGATAATTCGTGTCACAGTACTGTGGCAGTAGCCTTATTATTAATTTTTTTTTTTTTTGACTGTGTTTTTACCCAGTTTTGACCATGTAACTGCTTCAACCAGGTGCCAAAAAGCAACTGGACTGATTTAGAAAAACAAACACAAAAAAACCCCACTGGGCAAAATTCAAATCCTTGTTGTTCAGTGTGTTCCAGCTCACAGTCCATGTTCAACATCCTAAATCTCTTATTGATGTACATTCTGAGTGCCTTATTTAGTAAAAACCTGTCAAACTTCAATTCCTCTCTTTGTCTTTTTCTGTTTTTCCACTTTGTTTTAACCCTAAAACACACAGTAAAACAGAACCGCTGAAGAAAAGGAACATAAATACCTACAGCCTGCCAGGGAACCTCAGGGTCGCAGAGAATGTAGACATTTTTAAAACCAGACTCAAGACCCACCTTTTCTGGCTTTTAACTAATGCCCCTTTTTTTAGCCTATGTTTCTAATTTCTATCTCTCTTAGTTTTTAATCTGACTTTTAATTTGACTTTTAACCACTGCTTCTGTTTTATCTTTTTAATGTTTTATATTTGTATTATATTTACATATATGTTTTAAATTATATTTAAATTCTTTTAACCAATGTTTCTTTCAATCTTTTTTAAAGGTTTACATTTACATCTCCAGTGTTTCATCAGCGGGGGCCCTCTGTGCCGGGGGCAGCTGTGGGCTCTGGTAGCTGTGGTGCTCTCTTGGGGTCTGCTCCTCCCTGGTGGGGTGGGGGTCCCTGCTGGTGCGATGCAGTGGCGGTTCAGCCCTCCCTCATCTGTCAGGATGCAGCTCTGTGATGGCGGCTGGGGGTGCTGGCTGCCTGTTGGTGTGGGTGGCTCGCTGTGATGGCGCCTCCTCTCTGTTGCTTTATGGTCCCCCGTGCTCAGCCTGTTTCTTTTCTGTATTTCTTAATCTGTTCATTTTTGTTTTATTGTTATTTATGGGTACTAACACTGGATACATGGTTGGCTGTGTGTGCATGTGTGTGTGTGTGTGTGTGTGTGTGTGTGTGTGTGTGTGTGTGTGTGTGTGTGGCGGTGGTGGTGGGGTGTACTGATTTGATATGTAAAGCACTTTGTGCTACGTTTCACTGTATGAAAAAGTGCTAAATGAATAAAGATTGATTGATTGACATACTCAGAGCAGCTTTTATGACACTGAAGCAGACGCAAATTCACAGCATCATTGAAATAATGTCTCAGGGGTTAAAGGGTTAATAGAGATGCAAGGTGCTACTGTCGTATTCTTCTCACCAAAGTCTGAGTATTTGCTGAAAACGCTCACCTCAAAGCTTTCTCGTGCGTGGAACAGAGGCGTTTTTTGAGAATTTTCAAATTACGTCTCACGCTCCTTCAGATTTACGTGACAGCGTACAGCGGGGAGTGACAAGAAAGTGCATGAGATAGTGTACGGGGATGACACGCAAGAGAGGTCATGAGCCGGATTCATCCCATCATCCCCTGACATTGTGAGTACCTGCAATCAGCTTTAGCTGCCATAACGCTCCTGAGGAATATTTGCCGCTTGTGTATGTGTGTATGAGTGTATGTTGTTGAGGTGCGATGATGAGCTGAATGTTTGAGTGGGCCTGAGGCTCATTTCACTGTATGACTCAGACTTTGAGTTCTTTTAGCAGCGTGTCTCTTAGACATGTAAGCCTGCTGGGAGTTGAGCAGTGTGTAGGCCAGCTGCGTGTGCAAATAACTAGCTAATGCTACAGTGTGTTTGTGTGTGTGTGTGTGTGTGTGTGTGTGCCTCTGACACACCTCTCTGCCTCCACCTCAGCTAATTAAAGGGCGATTCATCCTGGTAGTTTACTTAGTCATTAAACGCTATCTCTCTGTTAAAATAGAAATAACCTTTCAAGATGCATTTCATACATCACACTGTGTTAACCCTTTATAGAGCACTAAAAAATAAACACATGCAATAAAACAATTGTCATAAGGAAATACACTGACAAAAATCCCTCCTATTCATTATTTACAGTTACAAAATGTCTATAAAATCTCTCTGAATCACTGTATAGTTTTATAAAAACCAACATGCTTCTTGACCTCAATGAGGCACAGGATGTTTGCAGAAAATTATCAAAAATAGTCACTTGCCGGTTTAAGGATGTCATAACTTCACTAGAAATAATTAAAGCTGCAACGAGTACTCGAGTAATTTGAGTATTTCGAGTACGAAAAATCCTCAAATCATTTTTTGTGCCTCGAGTATTTGTTTAATTATTAATTTCGTTTAAGTAGTCACTTGCGTTCGGGCTCGGGGATCGTGTTGTACACGGACTGTAAACAGTGACACACACGACTCAGAGTCAAAAAGTTGGTGCTATGGAAGAGAGCGAAGAGAGCGTCTGCAAAAGGCAAAAGATGTCCAAAGTTTGGGAACACTTCAAACTTCAAAAACAGAGAATCTCGTGCAATGTGTGTAAGTGCACATCCGAAGCAAGCACAAGGTAAATGCTCATCTTCCACTCAGTGGTAGCTTAACATTAGCCGATTTAATGCGATTGCTGAGAAACACAGCGGCGCTGGTGAGAACTTAAGCCATGCATTTGTTGTTGTCTATAACAATGAGTCTCAACAGCTTCGCCGATGGCTCTTGATGACAGCTTAATGATGAAATCCGATTATGCGATTAATCGCTGAAATACTCGATAGAATTCTCGACTTCAAGAAGAATAGATAGCTGCAGCTCTAATAATAATGCCATTGAAATATTCAAGATTGAGAGTCCATATCCAGATTATAAACCAGTTCACACAGAACTCAAACATGCATTATCTTCAAACTGATTTTACACAGGCACCATAGACAGTCATCTTCTGAACTGCTTTATCCTCAAGAGGGTTGTGGGAGCCTATTCCAGGCATCTACTGTACGGGTGAAGGCGTGTACACCCTGGATGACATATAGAGACGAATGACCAATCTCTTGCACATTTGCACCTATGGGCAATTTTAGTTTGACTAATTAACGTATCAGTGGGTGTCTTTGGATGGTGGGAGGGAGAGAACCCACACAAATATGGGGAGAACATGCAAAGTCCACACAGAAAGATCTTGGTGTCAGGATCAAACCCAGGACCTTCTTGCTGTGAGGCACCGTAGTTTCATTTATATTTTATTGGAAGTGGCAAGTGTGTGTTTTTTGGGTGACTTTACTTGGTCAAATAACATCCAGCAAATTCTGTTCAATGTCTGTCTATGGGAGTGTCTGTGGTAAACTGCTGAGGACTAAACACAGCTTTTATTTATTTATTTTCTTTCCTAGTTTGCTTTTTGCCTAGCCGTTGCAATTCAGTCTGGCCCAGACTTGGCTGAAATAGGTTTAGTGTCTGTTAAAATGTTCAAAAACAGAATCATTGAGCATCTGTTGTGAGAAGAGGAAAATGAGTCCAATTTCCTTTC
>JAPQRP010000009.1:23416144-23429350 GCA_037367295.1 Apogon hyalosoma | reverse complement strand
TCCTAGTGGCTACATTGTAGGGGTTTCACTGGTGAGTCTATGTAGCAGATGGTTGTTTCCATGCTCATATCTTTGAGGGTTAAATAATGTATTGTGCTCATGGAATCTGGGGTTACAATATTGAACCTACAGTATGTTCATTCGGTTTAACCATTACCTTCCCCAAAACATTTCATCATGATGTGTTTGCCTGTTAATTTCTGTTTGTGTCACAGTGTCTTTATTTGAAAATTTGTGAGATGTAAGAGCGACGGTGAAAACGTAAAAAAAAATACCCTGTTAAAATATGTGAGAGTTTTGCGGACAAGAGTCGAAGTGGTATCATTATTTTCCTCTTGAAGCAGTTCTCATGGGTTATCAGCCAATATTAACCAGGAACCACTGGGGTTTAAACAGTAGAAGGTCAGCAGTCAAGATGCGATAGATTTCCAAAGGGCATTTTTTTTTTTTAAGAAATACATTTAATGGCATTTCTTAGGCCATCCTACCACCAGGAAGCAGCAAGAAAAGAAGCAAGTTCTGTGAAGTGTTGACCATGTCAGTGCTGAGGGAGCACTAAACCTCCCACAGCTGTCAGATAGCAGAACACTGCCGGGTGTGTGGAGCAGGATCTTGACCTGGAAGTGGAAGTTCAAACTCCCTCAGCAACACTTCATACCAGTACCGATGGTAGAAAACTCAAAACAGGCTCCAGCACAGAGGCATATGGGCACGAGTGTAGAAGGGAAGTGATAAGAGAATTTAGAGAGGTTGAAGCGTTGTAATTTGGGACTTCTTGTGATTACTTGGAGTGTAACGCTCACTTATCTAGAGAATCCTCTAAAGCTGTTTTACAAGGGATGAGTGTCACCAGAAAACCTCAGGTGATTTAGATATTCCCCCCCGTCTGTTTTGTTCACACTGCCTTAAAAACGAAATATTGATGCTTCTACATTTTAATGTTTTTATTGTGGATTATTCAGCTTTTCATGTTTTTATTTTCCATGTCGTACCTGTTACACTGTGTGGGGAACTAAACACTTACTTTTGTCTTTGGCTCTCCATAGGGTTGACTGATAAAGAGCCAGTCTTCATGCATGAGGAGGGAATAAGGGATCCCACACTCTGCCTCTGAGAAGAAAAACAAGCAAACAGATGGAGAAATAATCAGACCTACTCACTTCACTAAAACCATTCGGACTAGACGAGCATGGAAATTCTGGCATATGAGTAAAGGAAGACAAAGAGGAGATGTTGGAAGAATAAGGAGATCATTCTCACATCCTGATGCATTAAGCGTACCTCTAGTGAATTTTCATTGCTAGCCATTTCAGAAGATCATGTATAATACTAGTGGTTCTGTCAGGTAGCTTTCGTCATAGCTTGTTGTCAAGCCTACGTACGGGTGCATTCCAAAGCGCTGAGAGGTGGAGAAGTTTCCGACGTCCAACTCGATAAAATGCACTGGGATGCCCGTTGAAGCCTGAGGTCCTATTTGCAAAGTCAGGCCAGATCGAACTACCCCGACCTCACCATGAACTACGACATGAGGTCAACGCAACAGTGGGGGCAGACAGCGCGCAAGTTCGCAATGAAAGAAAACCTTCACAATGTATAATTAGCTCATCTGTCATTTCGCCTTTTCTATCTGGTTTGTGTATGTGAGAATACTGTACTGTTGACGGTCAAAATGCCTCCTCAGAAAAAAAAGCAAATAGGAGCTTAGAGCTGTGGTCCTGCATATCTGTTGTCTATACCCAACATGGTCTGGAATCTTTTGAGGTGGGATGTAGTTAACTCCAGGTGGAGTATATCCCACCTCCCAGCACTTTGGAACGGGCCATAAGTCGCTGCTCCATCAGCCAGACATGGTGAGCGACATGTTTCCTCCTTCCAGTACCGGTGGTGACGCAGTAACGGTGTATTGTCCGATTACGTGGGCTGTGATGGACTGGTCACTGACCCCTGTGCAGCAGACACCAGTTTAAGATGACACATTATCAGCCAGCGCTGGGTCACGTCTCTAGGACAATGGTGGAGTGCAAAGCTTACGACTGCACAAACAACAAACACAAACTTGTGTTTTCCGCTCAATCTCGCTCACTCACTGCTGCTTGTTTACTCTCACTCCATCACCTGGAAACGACTGATTTGTCATTTCTGACCGACAGCGGCTGCTCCACATAGGTTCTGCCCATGCCCATAATTAACATAATAAAAAAAAGTCCACTCAGTGCTTGCTCTTTATCCAAATAAACATTTCAGACTTTTTCCAGACATTTTCAAAATTCCAATTTTTTCCCCCCAAGATCTTGACTTTATGTACTTTTATACTTATGTATCTAATTTTTTGGTTGAGATTGTATCCATTGTGAATAGTAGGAAAGATCATTTTAATAAATGTATGAATTAATGTGTAATTCACAGTAAATTATTTAACTGACAGATATGTTTTCAAACATGAAAATCACAAAAGTGCATGGATATCCCACAAACAACTTTTACTAGAATCATTCCAGTACCGACCAGTTAGAGAAATCATATCAAGTTTTTTCAATACTTTCCTCCTGAATTTCTTATCTTACAAGAACATGTGCCTTTGATCATACTCTAAAATTCAACTATGAGTAACAAACTTTATTAAGACTTTCACACAAAATTCCAGACTTTTCAAGGTGGAGGAGGGGAGGCTGGGTGGGCGTGTCCTGTAGAGTGCGGAGCTGCTGTCGCTCCCTGTATGACTGCCCCCTGCTGCTACACCGACGCCGCTGCCTGTCGCAACCAGGCGGCAAACTGTGGCAGAAATAAGTGATGCAAACCCGGAAGTGACAAAAATTGCAGTTCACTTGTCATCCGCTAGGGGCTGGTTCCAAAAAAGAGTCAATCCCCATAGACTCCCATGTTAAAAAGGCCAACTTCACAGCAGAAATAAAGGTGTTTACAGCCTGGTTCAAAAAAGCATTTTAGGTTTAATAGGTCAAGTTTACCTTCATGACAGCTGTGAGGGGGTGAATTTTTTTTTTTTTAACTCATCCGTTTAGATGTTATTTTATCTTGAAATTATGCATAATTAGGGGTGAGTCCTTTTGATTGACAGGTGTCAGATGTGCTGTCAGTGCTAGCGCTGGTGGCTAGTAGCTAGCTCCAGAAAGGCCTCAGCCTCGGCCTCACGTTAAACCACTTCAGCCATTTCATTTCACTGAACTTGACCTGTTGGTTGCGTTTACGGTGTTCATGTTAATTCGTGTTGGGATATTTTTCGTGCACTTATTGGACAAATATGACTTGCTCTGCTATTGATTGTGCAAACAGATCATCCAGGAAGTCTCTGCTTCAGTTTTTTCGGTAAGTGAAATTATATTTATATGCATTAATTAGCAAGCACAGCTCAGTGCTGCTCCTGTGCTAGCTGAGCGGCAATATCTGGTGGCAAAAAGGCAGGAGAGTAGCAACTGTGGTTTTTAGCCGGCTAACAGTGCGCCTTAGCTTTAGCCTGTCTACCTCTGTTAGCTCTAGGTTAGCTCTTAGCTACAGGCAGCGCAGAGTCTGATGGGTGTCAATCAGTCACCCCCACACTCTCAGCTGCACCTCTGAATCCATTTTTGTAAATTCCGGGAGTGACGAAAATGCATGATGCTGCCAAGATGGCGACGGTGGGAACCGCCCACCGAGCTTCACTTCAGCTCTTCAGAAACCAATGGGTCACGTGAACGGAAGCTTCATCCATTTTAATATACGGTCTATGGTCACAACACTGATTTAGCTGCCAGCCGGTCCCTGGATTCACGGTCCAGCGACATCGTTTCCCCGGTGAGTTGGACAGTGACACAAAGTCAGACCCTTGGTGAGGGTCTCGCTGCACAGGCGAGCAAAGTACACTTTAATAAACACTGCCTATTTACTTTATATTGTGTATAGGACACCCTATCGTATAGCTTTTCATTGTGTGGGGTTGGAGGGTTGCTCGAGGGGAGTGACGAGCCTGTAGGCAGGACATTTCACGGTTCCTCTTTAGTCTTTGTAATATTGCAGTGCCTCTTATTAGAGGGTGTTACTGCCCAATGCTAAAGTTTGGCCTTGTGTGCCATGGTTCTACAACTAAGTGTGCTGTGTTTACAGGTGTGCCTAAAAACTAGTAAGACCAGCCTAATATGTAGTGGGCCTTTAATTGGTGCTGGGATTAACTAGCATGCCTTAGATGTGCCAAGACTCAACCTAAAAGAAGCCCAGCATGTGCCCCCATGACCATCATCCTTACTTGTGTGTGGCTCTCCTTCATTTTAAGGATTGCTTTTAGTAGTTAATAAAGATTTCCCTTTTTTTACATCCCTCTCCTCTCTGTGTTTATTCAAGGGTTCTGACATTTCCAGCATTCGTTGCTTAGGGTAAAACTCACATCTGTTACAGTATTTTAAAATATGTTTGTGTAGTTATTTAGAACATTTATGTCCTCAGGATTATAATGTAAAATGTATCTCTTATTACATGTTTAGGGGCCATTTATAAGCTGAGGACTGCTTCTGGGGTGTCCTGTTACAAAATGTATTTTGTTGATTTTAATAACTGTTTGAAATAAGTTTGTGACAAATTTGTGAAATAAAATAAATAAAGTAGTTAATGTCGTAAGGATGATCAGTGCAGGTACACTTAAAGAAAAAAAATTAAAGTGTGTGTGTGTGCGTGTGCGTGTGTGTGTGTGTGTGTGTGTGTGGCATGAGCAAAAATTCTTGCCCTTCAGTGTCATTCCTCTGACCATTACAAGCAAAACAACTTTCATATTTTTCACGATCCATTATGAATCCAATAGCCCCACTGAGATGAACGTATTTCATTTCATTATTATCAGGCGTTTTGTAGACAGAACCATGCCATTCATTTTGGGATGAGTCACCTTACACAGAACACGGTCAAGTCCCCAGATGACTAGTTGATCAGATGGTCTCTTCACCTCCACAACAATCACTGCTTTGTTCATCAAATAACCAGGCACAGTGAATCAGGTTGTATCCCATTGAATCATACAGAAGAAACTCACCGCATCAGGTCATTGCGACCACGCTTCAGTCATTGTTTTGGGGGCTGCAGTAACAATGATGACAGTTAGAATGAACAAAGAGTGGCTCCACAGTGAGTGCAGAGAAGCTCCCTACCTCCGGCGTGGACGTAAGCATCGGGTAAATGACGCCAAATCTCAGATGTATACAGCTAAAACACTCTCTTATGGAGGCTTTAATTAACTGTAGAACTAATAAAATGTAAGTGACACAAGGCAAGTGATGCTTGTCTTATACTTTATTTACAATGTCAAATGGGAAATTCTAGCAAAAATATTTTTAGAACCATGGTCGAGAGCTCTCTCTCTCTCTCTCTCTCTCTCTCTCTCTCTCTCGAGTAGTTTACTTATTCCCTTTTGTGATCACAATAGTTTGGCTTCATTGTGTTCGAAACAGGTTAACAATCACACTTTTCTCTACATGTTTTACTACTCATGTAGTGTTATACGAAAAGATGAATGACCATGAATAACATCTCCAGTGTACTCTATGAGGTAATTATGACTCGGCTGTGGATGCTCGCTATGCCCTAAACCGGTGTTTCTCAACAGGGGCGGTACGGCCCCCCAGGGGGTCTTGGGACACTGTCGAGGGGTGTTTGGAACGAGAAAGCTGAGAAGGGGGTGCTGTGACCAAAATGGGGGCCTTAGTTTGTACAAGTATCGATATCAAGCTGCATGTTATATCAATGGCAAATCACTGCCCCCCCCAGTCCTCCGCAACATGTGTCGCAGTACACCTACCCTTCTTCAGTGGTAACGTCGGTCGCACTCCCACCCCCAGTCACGAGGGGGGCACTACCATATAAGCTCGCTCAGACTCACAACCTCTGCGCAATGTGTTACGGATCATCCCCCTATCCTGGGGGGGTGGGGTCATGATAATGTAAAGGGGTGTTGGCTCAAAAAATGTTGAGAAACACCACCGTATTTTTCGGACTATAAGGTGCACTTAAAATCCTTTAATGTTCTCAAAAATCGACAGTGTACCTTATAATCCGGTGCACCTTATGTATTAATTCTGGTTGTGCTTACTGACCTTGAACCGGTTTTATGTGGTACACAGCGCTCAAAAATCTGTCAAAATATTTATTACGACTTTGGTAAACTACGAAGCCGCACTGCTTGATGGATTGCCGGAGCATGACGGCTACCGTAGTCAGGAGCCTCATGGAGTAATACGTACTGCGCTTCAACATAATATTACAGTGTGTGTATGAGGACCCCAAAATGGCACCTGTTAAGAGACATGCTTACGAAGTGGATTTCAAACTCAAGGCTATCAGTCACGCAGTAGAACATGAGTAGAGCAGCTGCAGCTACATCTGTCTCTTTTTTCTGATGTGTTACAACTGAACAATGTTGAGAGTTACTATGAATGAGTTGAATAAAGTTTGACTTATCTGACTGTTTTGTTTTGCTTAATGCGCCTTATAATCAGATGCTCCTTATGTATGAAAATAGACCCATTCATTGATATTGCACTATATAATCCAGTGCGTTTTATAGTCTGAAAAATACGGTACCATAAACTCTTTGTCCATTGTTCAGGGTAAAGCTACAGCCGTGTTTCAGACTATTCTTAGGTCCCTAATGAGGGTCAGTTCTCAGACAATAAAGAACTGAGGTAACCACAGCTTTGGTGGATCCAAAGGAGAAAAAACATCAACCTGTAATGAGCATAAAATCTACTGAAAGTCTGTTTGAATGCATTATATCACCCATTTGTGTTATATGGTAATAGAGGTGGTACACATGCTTTCAGAAGAGGTAAAAAATATTTAATTACTGCAGGAAAAGTGAAACATACAGGCTCTGAAAAATACTCAAAGTAATAACAAGGCCTTTGTGCAGAGCTAACTGAACGTCACATCATGCTATCATAATGCAAAGACAAACCATGTTAACCTCAAATGACATAAAAGTGTAAACTGGAAATATGTTCAGATTAGTTTTCAGTTAGCCTGTTTACATCAACATAAAAGTCCGATGACTGGGAGTAATCAGATAATTGTAATAATCAGATCTAACGCTTTTACATGCACTTAAGAAATATGGTAATCGATAAACCCTGGTCTGGTCCATTATCAGATTTCTTTCAGAGTTTGTACGTACATAGTGATGGTAGACTCAAACTTCCTGTTAATGTCTTCTGCTCACGTTTGGCTTCGTAACTTCCGTTCTCTATGATTTTAATTGTGTTTACACATGCACAGACATAAAAGAATGAGATAAATCAGAATAACCGGTGTACATACAGGAAGACACTGGAGTATAGAAGAGAAATCCAGGTGTGTTAATCTGATTTCTCATAATCAGATTACAGGCGTTATCTGATGAAGCATATCAGATTATCCTATTTACATGGTCACTTGAACAATCTCATAACCACAGAAGTCAGATAATGATCAGAGTATTAGTGTGCATGTAAACAGGCTCAGCGTCAGTGCAGAAACTTGAATCATTACGCCTTGTTACATACATCTGTATGGTTGAATCTACATTTTCTAATGCATTAAATCCATGTTCAGTCAAAAACTAACAGCGGTTTGGCTGTAGACGAACTGGACACAGTAACTGTTGCTGGGTAGTGAGTGTAGATGTCATACAGCCACAAATGTAGGTTTTCATCTCGAGCTTGAAATAATCCTGCCACCGGTCGACCCTTTCAGTTCACTCTTCTCCCTTTCATTTCTTCTATGTTTGAATAACCTCCGATATTATTTTGCAGAAGGACTAATAGCTTCATCCTCCACCGAAACATGAGCAATCTGGTTTTTTTTTGTTTTTTTTTTCTTTAAATGATGGTTATAGTTCATCGTCAGAAATGCAAAGACACTTTTAAAATCCATTGGTTTTCAAGCGACTATTCTGAAGCATTGATTATGCATTTGGTTGTTGCCATTAGTTTCAGTTTTATGGAGCAATAAATGACCATATTTAAACAAAAGTGTGAGGGGTGATTGCAGGGGTGCAGCCAGGAATTCTCGTCCCGCCTTGTCTCGACCGTCACGAGGCTACGAGTATGGGTGATTGGTGAGGAAATGCAAACTTCCTGTTACTGTACACATCAGTAAGTTCAACTGCATGAAACTTTTGATGGCATTAGTACAGAACCACAACCATAATTAAACTGTCAGGATAAAAACAAGATTCATTCAAAATCTATTTACAGAAGATCTATGGGTATTGATTTTTCATACAGCCTTATGCTGACAGGAAGTTAAAAGACAGACTGTCAAGTGGAGGAAAAAATAATGGAAATTAAAGAAGCTGAAATATGCAAATTCATATTTTGTTTTCATGTTCATCTCTGGAAAAAATTAACAGACCACTGCAATTTCCTGTGAAATCAGCACGTCTGCATGTATGACAGCCATTCTGTTCCTGTGTCTGTTGAATTCCAACACGAGCACAACTTATTCTATTTAATAAACACCTGATCCATGTCTTACTCAAGAAGGAGAAGTATAAACACCACTACTGTGGCCAACACTATCTTCTTACAATAGGCAAAAACAGTGCTATTAGTACCGGAAAAGTAATTGGAATCCAAAAATAACTATTGAAAATTCCTGAACTTCTGCTCTGATAATGTTCCCAAACTCTGAGGACTGGTTCTTCTATCAGGTCTATGCTCCTGGTCTCAGCTAGGTCCATAAAGGTGTGGCTGACGGACCACCAGATGAAGACCCTGTCATGCCAGTCCAATCTCCAGACCTGAACCCACTTTGAAAACTTCTGGAGGAACATCGACGGTCACAAGCCATCGCTGAACTTCTTGAATTTCTCTGCCAGGAGCTGCATAAAATAATCCAACAGCAACGGTGGAGAGCCAAGACACGTGAAAGCTGTCACTGAAAATCTGGGTTATTTCACCAAATATTGATGTCCGAATTATTCCCAAGTTAAAACATTAGTATTGTGTTGTTTAGAAATGAATATGAACTTGTTTTCTTTGCATTACTTGAGGTCTGAAAACACTGCATCTGTTTGTTATTTTGACCATGTGTCGTGTTCTGCAAATACATGCTCTAAATAACAATATTTTTATTTAGAATTTGGGAGAAATGTAGTTTAGAGAGTAAAACAAAAATGTTCATTTTACTTAAACACAGAGCATACAAAGACCTGCATATGTACATGTTTTTCACATTTTCTTGCAATCCATTTTATTTCTAAGGACTAAAGTAGGATTATTTTGTTTGATTTGCTGCATATTTGAAATAAACTGAACTGAAAATAGAAGCAAGGAGGGTCCAAACCGTATGAATAAGACCAGAATCACTTAAAAAAATAACAAATAAAAAAAATCAGTCAAGTCTATGGTAATCAGGGTTTCATACAAACCATCATCTACTGGTGGACACTGGTATAAACCTTTAAGATGCTTCACTTTCACGCTGTAGTGTGCAGTGTAGTGATGTTGCACAGACTAAAATATATACAGTTCTATGGTTCCCCTTGAATGCACTAAATCTGGTATTCTATCACAATGTAGAAATAACATCACTGAAACTGGAGTACAGTGCAGATCCCTGAATACTCGACTTAAATACTGTACCAAAATATTTGATACGTGGTGTTTTCACAGATAGACAGCAGTGGGTTCCTTGCTCTAGAGTGTCATAACCAAAGGCAGGTGCTGTAATGAGATCTGAGAAAAGAGATGTGCCTTCGTCTTGCTGAGGATTGTTGCTACTCCTCCTCGGGGTAGACAGATCATTGCCAAAAGACAGAATTCATTGCCATGTAGTTTGGATCGGAAAGATAGAGACGAACAAGGAGAAAAGAGTGAGACTGATAAAGATGGGAGCGCTGGGAACGGAGCACAAGGTAGACTCTAAACGTGAACTGAAGGAAAAGATAAAAGAGAAGGATGGAGGGCGAGGAAATGAAAGCGAAACATTAAAAAGGAGTGTGAGGAGAGTAAAATTAGAGAAAAGACTTCAAGAATAAGGGGAGAGCTATGAGAGCTTAACAGAACACTCAACCATGTGCATTTCAATTTCACTCACTTCACCGAAGCCTTGTCAGCCTTTTTTTCTATTCTTATCATTTCTTCCTTGTTTTTTCCCCCTCACCTATTCAAAATTGCCTCTCAGTCTATTCCCTTTCTCCCTGCAACTCTTTATTTTTGTGATTCTGTCTTCATCCATAACCGTTTGGGCTTTTTCAGCTGGATTTTTGCCAGCCGGAGACAAAAAAGATGTTTCCTAACAGCGTTATATTCACTCGTTTACAGACGCAGCAGATTCAGCAGGGTTTAACACTCGAAGAAGTGTCTAAATGTAAATCTAAGAGCACATACAGTCATACGTGAAAACTCATGAACCCTTCAGAATTATGAAATACACTGCCTGGGCCCAGAAAAAAGTAAAAAAAAAAAAAAAAAAAAGAGTTAAATAACTTGTTACAGCTGAAACATTATTAACCGCTGCAGTACTTATCCATAGCCCCTTCTACACAGCACTGCTATTCTGGGAATATTTCACCTTTATTCCAGAACGACATCTGTAATATATTTGTTGGATCATTTGGTCCCACCTCTGTAACAGAGCTGTAATAAAGGTGGAATCATAATTCTGGAACGCTATGTAAAAGGAACACCTCTCATTCTGCAACCAAAGTGTGATGTTTTGATGATGTGTGCGGACTCCGCGCTGGGGGGGATTTAAAAATTAGCGTGGGCTGTGTACAGTAAACAAACACATCAACGCAACCAGAAAGATATGGAACTGGGGAGATGCCGAGACCTGCGAGCTGTGGAGGACTATCTGTGCTAACATTTGTGGAACGGTAAAAGACAGGCCAACTCTGGAGAGATTAGCAACACTATGTTTGGGGTATTTTCGACGCGCAAGTTATACGTCACACTATACACCGCGCTGTGTCACCGCCCCTTTGATTCCGGAACGCAGGTCCACTGTGTAAAAGTCCAGCCTGTCTCACCTCTGTTGCTCCTTTGGCTTGGCTGTGGAAATCAGTCAGTGGTGGAAAAAAGGTGAGATCACCGTCTCGCCTTTTTTCTGGGATCTCTGTAAAAGTGGCTCATGGAAGGATCTGAATTATTTGCTCTGTTAAATCCAGGCTGTTTATTTAACTCTAAGTGCAGTCAGTGTCCTCTCATGTCTTTAACGTCAAACAGATTGGACAATGCCAGGACTGATCAGGATCATCAGGCTTGTGACAGAATGGTTCAGGGAGGACGAGACGTTATTTCCACACATGGATTAGCCTCCATAAAGTCCAGACTCTGAATTGGGATGTGATGGAGGGTTGATGCAGCGGTCCGATTCTCCATCGTCACTAATCAAAAATGAACGCAACTATGAATGGAAAAAATATTATGAACCTTATTGTGACACTACATAAGCATTATGTGGCAAAAAAGATGTGACAGTGAATGCAATCCAAACCAAAGGTGGTGCAGTCAAATATTACATGTGCAACTTTTTTTTGGCTGGGCCGTGTATAAACTAATGCTCCATCTACACTAACGCAGAAATTTTGCAAAACAGATGTGTTCTTCTATGTTTGTGTCTCTTGTCCACACGTTTGCCAATATAAAACGGCTTAAATTTTAGGTTGGTAACAGAAATATTTTAACCCATAAAGACCCAAACAGTCACTATCAACCAAAATCATCCACTAACCCTATTAATGCATGTAAATAATTGGTGTAAAATATAGTCTGTCATCTTTTCATGATCATCAGATATGACCCATTTGGTTCAGAGGCTGTGAAGTGAACATGGAAACACCGTCATCTTCTACAACATTGATTCACCAGTAAAACCCATGGAGTTGGATCAATGACAGTGGATGGACACACGTGGTTTATGTTCATTAATGATATATTTTACTGAAAAAGTCACTTTTTTCATAAGTTTTCTCTGTTTTTGGTACGATAACCCTTCAGTTCGGTTTAGTTAATTTCTAATATGCAACGAAACAAAAGTAATCTTACTTAGTCCTTAGAAATAACAGATTGCAACTTTAATTTGAGTTTTCATGAACATCTACGTGATCAATAAATTAAATATAGGAAAATAACAGATTTTTGCTGGGAAAAAAAAAGAATTACAGAAGGTAATACCATAATACAATACATGGTGATAAATCACTTAAGAAAGGTTAAATAGAGAAAAATTCATGTAGGAGCTGCCACAGAGGTACCACTGGGTCTTTATGGGTTACAGATGCTTTCCAAAGTGTTTAATAACTTTGATAAATATATATGTGTATGGAGGTAAAACAGATTGGAAAAGGATTTTGCTCGTGTCTGTTATTAATTGGCACCAAAACATCAAATCCATGTGCATAAATCAGTTGTATGACCTGCAGTAGATCAAAGTCATTACCGATAGCTTTGAGAGATGGACCGGGTCGGCGTTATGGACAAACCCACATTCTGAAAATATGCTGCAACAACTTGAACCAACACTTATGGTAATTTCAGTTTATCACTTGACTTCAGGACAGATTAAAACCTCTGTATCTGCTACGTGGTGTCCACCGTTTAATCCGACTGAGACAATTGTACTGGTCTGTATTTGTTTTATTGTCGTTTATATTGTATGATTTATTTTATTTAAAAAAAACATCCTGTGGAAAGAGGAAGAAGAACCACATTTAGAAAAATATCCATGTTAGCGCGGACAGGCCATAAAAGATCTGATTTTCATGCACATTTTTTAAAAAATAAAAAAACAAAAAAACAGATACAAATATATCGAAGACATGTCGATATACACTAAGGTTATAAAAACACAACAATATAACATTTTCTTCAGTTTTATTGGAAACAGCATGAAATCAATTGCAAAATGTCTTAATACATTGTGTAAGTTGGACAAAATCAATTCCTTCTGGATCCTACAGTTTGTACGATCTCAATAACATGTGTGTCCACCATTTGCTGCAAATAGTGCCTGAATCATCCGTGGCATTGAGGTCACCAGATTGTCAATCTGTCTCTGTCGAATTCGACCCCACTCAGCCAAGAGTGCTTCTTGCAGCTCATGGCGAGTAGTTGGTGGGTGATCCCACTGGCATTCTCGGCAATCCAGAAAGTCCCAGAGATGCTAGATGTGATTCATATCTATCTATCTATCTATCTATCTATCTATCTATCTATCTATCTATCTATCTATCTATCTATCTATCTATCT